>JARJLU010017546.1:37003-159006 GCA_030272975.1 Sparidentex hasta | reverse complement strand
TGAGGTACAGTGATTTAATTACGTTAGTAGGTTAAAAAAAAATACTGTTGTTGTTTGGTTTTACATGGGACACAAACATCTATCCTAATGTATACTATTTAACTTGACATCCTCCTTTGATAACTGCTATGGCCACCAGAGGGTGCTACCCAACAATGCATGTAAGTATGCATCGTAAGGTGCTTGCACAGGCAACCTATTTCCTCACAAGGATAGGCAGCCAGCTCCATCTCTGTTGTACGTGCTTTAAACAGTAATGGTTTTCCATAAGTTTTATAATGTTA
The DNA here is from genome assembly GCA_030272975.1 of Sparidentex hasta. NCBI lineage: Eukaryota > Metazoa > Chordata > Actinopteri > Spariformes > Sparidae > Sparidentex > Sparidentex hasta. Next base: position 158,722 of record JARJLU010017546.1, on the reverse strand, counting down.
CTATGCCCTTTGTCATGTTTTCAGCTTGTTTTATTACCTAAGGGTGGCTAAAGTAACAACTGTAGGTGTAGCAGGTGATTCAGGAAAAAGACAGTCAAACACTGATGCTTTCACCAATTCAATAGAATTCAATGATCTGGTAATGAGACTCAACAATCAACTACTACTACTACATTGCCTTGAATGCCGTTTTAACTTTTCTTCTCGTTATATTTCCTCTTTGTTGTACAAATTCTTTCAAAATTAAAGATATTTGTTGATTTTAACATCAGCATACTGAACATGTACACGATGGAGCTACTGTGACTGGCTGCCACTCAGGCGGCGCCATCTCGCCCATGTGCTGTAACCGTGTGCATCACAGACACAAGGCCCCCTCTTTTCGGCCTCTCTTCCTGATAGATACATTCTGATGATTGATGCCTTTAATTAAAGCCTCGCCATCGGCACAGAGGTTAGGTCCGGTGTGTGTCAATGTGGCGCTGCAGCCAGTCATCCATCAGGATAGTTCGGTCATTCCAGGAGGGGGCAGACATCATGAGGGAGACAGAAAGACCAGAGGTGGGTGAGAAGGCAGAGGGAGGTAGGAAGACATAGTAATAGAGAGGAGAGTGAGAGGGGGGGCACTGCCTGGGTTTATGACCAGGGTGGGCAATGGGGTGCAGAGGTGGGCGGTGGGGTGGGACATGGATTAGAGGCACTGACGCCTTCAGACAACAATGCACTGTTTCCCCTGTAACCCTGTGATTCATCGGGCTCAATAGAAGACACTTGATAGCAGATGATAGTGAAACTTCAATCCCAGACAGCCTTGCTGCCAGGGGCTTTTCCTCGCCAGGCCAACCATTGCTTAATGTGTGCTGTCTGACCAGACTGTTTGCTTTCATTCGCAATCACTGACACTGACAAAGGGTGTTTCTGCCCTGCAATGGGCTCATTCAGTCTCGAGGGGAGTCATTTACAAATCTACTGTATCACGCATATAATGTTTGCAACCCGGTTCAGATGAGGCGATCTCTGCTGGGTTTGAGTTGCAAAAAATGTCAAGCCCGTGAATGTCAATATAACCCAGCAAACTAGACTTTAAGTCTATCATGATAAAAAGGTGCAAAACAGCAAACGGCAGTAAAATTGCACCTGTGAGAACGTGTCTGAGGCGGATGACTGGGTCAAAATTTATTGCGATTGATTTGCAGGTCTTGGTTTTCAAAGTTGCCGCTACCAGTTGGGAAGTTTCCAAGGCTATCACGGTTGATCTGAAATTTAAACTACCCTTCAAATGTGGAGGGAAAACAATGGAATCTGTTGTATTAGCACAACAGTTTCACTCTAATGGGAACTGCTTGACTAGCTGATGTTTTCTAGCACCTGGATGTGCCTCCTGGTTATGCAGCCCATTGAACGTGCTCAATAGTGTTTCTGCCGCTTGCGAGTTCCTGTTCTGCCCATGGGCGTTACATTGTGACGTCATCACAGATTTTATAAATCACTTTTCTCAGCTCAAGTAGAGTTTAAAAACCCACATGGATCAAGAATTCCTAATGGAAAGAGACATAATTGGCCTTAGCTGCTGTTTGAGGTGTACTATCCAGCTGTACAGATCTCTCTTTCACAATGGTCGTATATGGAAAAATGTTTTTGAGCCAAAGTATCACTGCATTGCTGCAATACCACTTGCCTATCGTTGCTGTTTTATCCAGGTATATGATAGTGGCTGCATTCCAGTCGCACAGTTGTTCCCTGTGAAGTGGACTGTGAAGCCCATTTAATATTCAATTTTCTTCATATTCATCTTAACTTTTCTCAAACAAAAATTCCACAGTAGCAGTAACAGGTATCAAAAATATCATCCTCACCGAGGGAACATACAGAAGAAGTGATTACTGTGCTGGTGATGGTGAATGGAGATTTTTTTCCCAGAAAATCTTGAATACTTCAGAAAGTATGAAAGATATCAACCTCATGTCCATGTAAACCTTTGACATAAAGTACTTTAGATGTTTTGCAGACGTTGACGCGCTCATTGTGCTTCATTGTGGTGTCGCCAACACACACACGGCAAACTTATTTATATACCGCTTTTTCCCCCGTTGCAGCTTTCATGCTTGGCCTTTGCTAAGCCCATAAAGCTGCTCTTTTTATTCTCGGCCAAATTATGGAAACAACAGCAGCAACAGGTAGTTAAAACAATAAAGAGGCCTACTGCTGTTAAGTCATCAGTTCTTTAACATCGGCGGGGGAAAAGAGGCACGCAGCGAGGGGTCAGCTCCCCCTGGAGATGTGTGTTGTGGCATTAGTGCCGAGGGAGACGTCCAAGTTTTGCTACAATGTGCACGAGGGAGACGTGAGCCTTCTGCTGGAGCCTTTTGTGATGAGAAAGTTCCAATATGTAAAGTAATATGTTGTTGGGGGGCCGTGGGGGAATATAAATCCCTTGCTGTTTTAGCTCATTGAGGGAAAATCCATTGTTTTCCTCTGGTTCCTGGCTAATGGGGCAACTGACACGCACACATGTGCGCACACTCATGCATGCAGACACACACTTGGATACAGAGGCACCCATGTAATTACACGCTATATATATATAAATGCAGACACAACTCCATACAAAGCTGCCTCTGAAATGTTTAAACACATATTGTACATGTTCAGCAGCACACACTCATACACAAATATATACACTCGTGGCAAAGTGCAGCCTAGCGGAGTGTGGTGTGGTGTGACAGGCTTGGCTGAAGCTTCACAGATGCTCTGGTTGAATCTGGTTCAGTCCTGAAGCACAAACCCTCCTCCGGGTGCCTCATCGGCCTCGTCATGAGACTCTTCTCCCTGAACGCCACACTGTAGTTAGTCCTGCAGCGGACCTGCCCTCCAATCCACCATCAGCTCTCGGAGTTCAGTACGCGCTCATCTGCAAATACTTTCAGTTCCTCATTCTTTTCTAAATGAATGGTCTAGATGAACAATGACCTTATAGGACCTTATAGGTCATAGATCAGCAGGAGAGTGAGGAAAAGGGTTTCAATTTTCGACAGAGAAAAAAATGTATGGACTGATTTGTTCTCTCTTGTGCGGCCTACTCATTTTGTTTTTCTATATGTTCTTTTGTGATATAACTGCACAAGAACTTTCTGTTCTTAAGGTACTCAAATATGCCTCATAAATCAAACTCCTCCAGTGGCATAAAGTCATATATAAAACTACAGTGTTGAACCATATACCCCCCCCCCACAGAAGGGATCCCCTTGGGCACACCCATAAATGTCATGTCTGACAGGAGACAGATATATGTCTATATGTACCAATGAATATAAATAGAAATGTTTGTATGTACACATAAACAAGGTCAGTATGTGTTAAACGACGTGAAAACTGACGAAACGGAGAAACTATTATCAGCCATTAAAATAAGCAAAATGGAAGTAAGTATGTGTGCATACAACAACAACTGAGAACTGATCCTCTGCTCCGTGATCAGATATTAAACAAGCTAAACTGACTGTGACCCTCTGATGCAAACCATACTCTGTCTCACTGGAGCATCCCCTGCTCCGAGACTCGGTTGCTACCCAACTCCCAGCTCAAAACTACTCCGGTGTCAGTGCTCGCCGTTTGAAACGCACACCCACATTTTGAGAAAGGACCCCGGCGCTGATGATTAGAGAGGAAAGGTTTACAGCAACATAATGCTTCCTACAATCATCTGCGATTCACCACATGCAACCATTTTAGATGAGGTTAACAATAAGCCATAAATTGGGGGGTGATCCCGAAGTGAGTTAGTCACAGGTTTTCACGGGCATGTAAAATTGATTAAACGGCGTCTGACACGTCAAGAACTGGCAGCCATTCCGGGTCACGGAGGATACGTCGCTCGGTCTGTGCTCGCAAATCCGCCCTGTGGCTTTGAATGCAACTGCCGGGTGTGCTCTGATAGAGCCGTGTCAGGAGATGTTGGGTGACAGAGGTTAAAACCGCGGCATGTTTACCGGCGCTGGGGCCAAATCTCCTCTTCCTAGGGATAAGACTAGAGCATTGATGCCTGCCAGGAGCTGCGGCTCATTCACTCCATACCGAACTGGAGACGAGACGACCAATTATTTTTATTCTGGGTGATTTGGGGTTTCCTGGGGTTAGAATAGAGGAGGGGGGGAGGAGTTGGTCGGATTAACTAAATATAAATCCATGGAAGTATGCATTCTGCACCACGACAGAGATAGTGTCTTTGCCTGTTTCTTACTCTGCAGCTCCCCTAAAGCTCTTCAGTTTGTTTATTGTGTCTGCATACAGCACTATAGGAATGCAGCAGTTAAGTCAAGTTAGTGTGTTTGTGTTGTTAGCCTAAGAACCCGACAGAGACACAGAGCTGTGTGTCTGGGGAGGGAATTTTGCTGACTACAGCCCTGTCCAGGGGTAAACCAGGATCTCCTAGGGAGAAGGCGAGAACATCCTCAAGGCAAGGGAATGACAGACAGAAAAGGGGAAGTGAGGGCTGGGAGAGAGGCGCCATTACTGTCAGCCCATCAGCAAACAGGAAAAGTTCTGTTCCGTCGCGCAAAATTGTCACTGAAGCCGCAGTTCGGTCCCGTCCGCAACATTTCCTGCGCTTGGTTAGCCGAGCGCCAGAAGGGACACAACATTTTAAGGGAGGGGAGGAATGAGCATGGAACGGCTGTCCACCCGCGTCAGCATCAAAAACCCCCCTTGGTGCCATCTTGGTCTCCACCCCCTGTCACTCCCTGACTCACAGGCTGGGTGCAACAGCCAAGTTTCCACCAAAGATCTACGGCCTGGCACTGGAAACCTCATTCATTCGCATATAAATGCAGTTAAGAAAAAAAAAAAGCTGTTAAAAAGGGAAAACTGGTGCCACGTAAAAATGTGAAACATCCACTATAAAATGTTAAAACGTGAAGGTTTTTAAAATAACTCTAGACGTTATATAAATTGCGCCACACTCATGAATCCTGACAGTCGACACATGATGCAATGGCTAAAATGGCGTCTTTGTTTTTCCATACCCACTGGAAAGTGACAAGCTGGAGGCCAGTGGAGCAGAATATGGCACTGGTTATAATAATATTATTTTGCAAGTACTACGGTTAATTTCTCCAGCAAGCGTCTCCAGTATGGCATTAGAAGGGCAGAATGGAAGTGGAAGTATAAAAATGCCCTCAATATCACGATTGTTAGTCAAGGTTGGAGTAGATGTCATATCTAGTTAGAAAATGAAGAAGAAGACGTAGGCTACACTCCATGCATGAGGTGTAGGCTGGACATCAACAGAGGTGTAAATGCACATAGCCAGACCTATAAGCGTTGAGTTTCTTTAAAGAAAGGATGCAGTGACAGTGTCCCTGCAGAACATTCTTTGGGGGAACTGATTCGAGCTCTGGCATCAAAACAGGAAAATGCCTGCAAAGGAAAAGTAGGAGCTGCTTGCGTGTTTATGTTTGTACCAGTTCAGTATCAGCGTGTAGGCTGCTAGCTTGGAGGTTGGTTGTCGCGGTTGTTTCCTGAAGTGACAGGGATTTTGAGGGCACTAACATGCAGAAAGCAATAGCAGGTTTATACCCACAGCGAGTTTGAACAATCGCTCTGCAGTCTTGCACACTCCAATGTAACTACGTCGCCTATAAAAAGCATTCACCCAGTGAACTGTTAAACCCCTGTTAGTGCTTTTATAAATGAAATCATGGTGAACTAACAAAAAATATACACACACACACAAGAAAAAAGCACTGCAAAGTGAAAAAGCCCAAGTCTAATTCCAGCTCCTTTCTCTTCACTGCATAACCCCCCAGCAAGTGTCCCTGGCTCCACAAAGACCTGCTGGCCCAATTGAGAAATTTAAACTTAAAATTTCATTGCAGTCGGAAAAGAGTGATGCCATTTATCTTCTAGTTAAATTTTCCTCCAAAGTCATTCAAAACGCATAGTGGTCGGAAAGGTAGAAGCTGTCCCTATCAGGTTTAACGGGTCAGGAGATAACGGCTCTGAGCTGAGGTGTTACTGAGCCTCTCCAGGCTGACAGGCAACCAGCTTCCACTGGTCGTCCCTCTCCTCCTCTTCAAGATTCTCCATCTCCCTTTCCCCTGCTCTGCACTCAACGCCCCTCTGTCTCCTCCGACTTCTACATCTGCCTCGTCCTGCCTCTCTGCTCTTCATCTCTTCAGCCTCTGACTTTTTTTTTTTTTTTTTTCTTTCATGCGCGCTAGAATCCACTGCGGCCGGACTCTGGCCTCAACCACGCAAGCTGAGGGCAGAGAGATTCATCATACGCCTTAACTGTTGTTTCTGCTATTGTTTTTGTTTGTGACAAGTTATAATCACGGTGCCATGCCAGCTTGTACCTCCAGCTCATCATTCACCGCTGTCTCCAAATAAGCGCTTAAGCCCCAGAACATTACAGATGGGGTTTTGTAAGTGCGAACAATACCAAATGAAGGGTTTGCATGGATATGTCATACGAAGGGGAAAAAAAAAGATCTCTTGGTGGGGAGACCATATCCTGTAAGTCTATTTCAAGCGCAGAAGTCATTGCCTACTGAAAACAGCTGCTGTGACTTCTCAACCAAAAGAATGATGGAACTTAAGAGAGAGATGGAGGAAAGAGAGAGACAGAGAGAGAGAGAGAGAGGGGGAGAATCCTCATCCCGGCAGAAAAAAAAAAGGGTCTGCGAGGCCCTGACGTCTGCAGTAATGCCAAGAGGAGATGATAGGCCACAGTAAAACCAGTCTAGAGTGTGTAATTTAGGAGCCCTGGAAGGCTCACAAAATTCCAAGAGTGAAAAAAAAAAAAAAGAGAGAGAATAGCTCCGCAGGCCAGCATGGAAACTGTCTGGGGGGGACGGAACCAGTTAAAGCAAAAATTCGGTGCTGGTGCTGCAACTGTAGAGAGAGCTGCAGCCGGCTGTCATATCCTGCTGTCAGTAATGACGCTTCAGAGTCTGCTGAGTCAGTGGTACGAGGAGGTCTGCAAGCCTCCCCATGTGCTGAAAACCTTTAACCCGCCACGCCAATTAGCCGAGGACTTGGAGGATGCCTCTCCCCAGGCCCGCGTGATGCTCTCCACTTCCTGTTTGCGCTCCCTCACTTCCCCCTCGTTCTACCCGCTCGAGGACATCTGGGGAACACATTCAGAGGAGTCGCGCCGCCACCAAGTAAACCCAAACGGTAAATACTAACACACAGCAGGGGCAGAAGAAGGAAGAGGCTCGCGTCGCTTTTCTTGTCCCCGAAGCGTGCCGCAGGTCTGCTCTTCTCTGCTCCTCCACAGGTCAGCAGTTACCGGGATGATAGTCTTGGACCCTGCAGGGAATTCTCCTCCCTTCTCTGTATTCCCTGCAGGGTCCAGGACTATTATCCCAGTAACTGCTGACCTGTGGTCCCGGCTGACAGAGAGGTCAGAGGGAGTACCACAGGAAGGGAGATGAGGCAGAAAAGTGGCAGGCCAGGTCAAACGGTGGGGACCAGGAGCCCCGGGGATGGGAAGATGGGAGAGGTCTTAACAGGACCGGTTTTCATGCTGGTTGAAGCATGTGAAAGAGACGAAACTCTAGAAATAACAAACAATATGCGCGCATAATCACATTCATTTAATCAATGCAGTAGAACCAATAACGCTCAGGGCTCAGGGATCTGCCTTCTTGCAGAGGAACTCAAATTCAAGCAAGCCAAATATTTGTGCGGTCTTGTGATCTTTTCACTCCCTAACAAACTTTCCCTGCAAGAATGAGCCATGCTTGACAGTTTTACCACTCACTGCTGTTCCCTGAATGACAAATAATTCAGCTCAGAATGACTTTCGCATGCCAAAGTCAAACACACATCATGCCTCAATTTATGTAAACAAACCGTTTCGTAATTTGGTGGAAAGGATTTTGTTTCTGTCTTCTTGTAGCTGTACTGCCCTACCAGCTACTGTATGCATCAGTCCAAACAAGGTTCTCTTAGGGGGCATTTTTTTCATAGAAAATAAAAGCATTTCATACCTTACAAAGGACATTAACCACTTGTTTATTAGAGATCGGCTGTGCCACACGGCATGGCAGGAAGCAAAAAGCTGCCTCTTACAGTAGATGGAGTCCAGGGAATACAGAGTTACAGAAGTGGTCTTAACCTGATTGACTGTTTGAACCGGCGGATGTGAACAGACACAAACTCCAGAAATGTTTTAAACACATCATTTTTATTCTAACTGGACCGCGAGACTAGATTACAATAGTGGCCAACAGCATATTTTTACCTGTGTGTATATATAATTACATATTTCAAAGGTCCCATATTGTATGAAGTGAGAATTCTGTGGGGGTTTTTTTCACTTCAAAGCAGGTCTAAGTGCTATGTAAATATTGTGAAAATATCAGAAGAGAACTGCACACACCCCGAAGTCAGAAGCTACCTTTCAATGACACTTCCATTAGTGTGTGAACTGCACAGTCACGTCCTTCAGCCATGCCCCAGTGGCTGCAAAAACACCAGTAAAGCAGAAACACTTTGGGCGGTGCCTGCTCAGAGGGCTGACCAATCAGAGCAGACAGGGCCTTTTGGTATAGGGTGTTGAAGCGACAGGCATTAATGTGGAGTCAGCGTAAACATCCGCTCAAAAAGAAACTTCGGTCGAGCTAGGATTCTCCTTTAAAAGTCTTCTCGAACAACTTTGTTTTTGTCCAACCCAAACCAACATAAAAAGACATGTTGAAATGACAGATTGAAAAGTGAACATCACGCAGGCACAAAGTGAACACACTGAACAGTGGATGAAGGTAAGTATGCAAACAGGTAAGTATGAAACTAACGGGATTTTATCGTAGGTCAGGAAATTAGCTTAAGTATGTTAGCTAAGTGGAATCACATGCCACTAACTGATGAAATAAACAACTCAGTATAAAATGATGTGATTAAAGATAAATGAATAGGTGGGCAGTTAACATAATGACTCATGACGTACCGTGCTGCTGCCACTTTTCAATTCTAGAGCCGGTCCTCATTAGAAACACAACCATTTAGGGCAGAAATTAGCTTATTACAGCCAATATTTATGGTTGTTGTTATTCCATGGCATCCTCTGGCAGCTGTACTATTCATTACAGCCTAAAATGAGATAGTGAGGAGAAACAGTGTAGAAGTGAAAAGCCCATATAGGGCTCTAAAGGGTCGAGGAAGGATTGGTTGGGTTGAACAAGCACAGGACTTTCACTTTGGAGACCTCTGTTCTTGGTGTCACAGTTGTTCTTGTAGGCAACAGGACTTGTTTCAGGTACAGGTGTAAGTCCAGACGAAAGCGAGGCCACCACTGCACCCTGGAGGTGGTTTGGACATAATAGACACGCTGGGGGTCACCGCTGAATCCCCGAAGAAGAAGAGAGAGCCAGAGATTTTTGAATCAAGCAGGTGACCATGTAGTGAGTTCACACACTTACAGAAGTGTCATTTAAAAGTAGCTTCTGACTTCAGGGTGTGTGCAGTTCTCCATGAATTGTGTGTGTTGACACTTTTATAATATTTACATAGCACTTAGACCTGCTTTGTGATGAAAAAACATAATTACATATATAATATATATAATAATATTTTCCACCAAGGCTCCAGGGCAAAAATACGCTGTTTGCCACTATTGTAATCCAGTCTTGTGTTTTCCAGTTATTATTTGAAGAGTTTCTGGAATTCGATTTTCTCTTCGCATCCATTATTTCAAACTGTTAGTCAAGAGGTTAAGGCCACTTCTGTAACTTCTGTTACTGTAGCTTTTTGCTTCCTTCCATGCTGTGTAGCAGAGCCAAACTCTTCTCTTCTCTGGGTACATTCATCGACTTGCCTTAACATAGTCTCAACTTGCAGTCTTGTTTGTTGAATACGGTTGAGAGAGCCCCAGTAATCTGAAATTACAGTTCATTCGGGTGAGAAAAAATATCAACAAAAATAGGCTCGTCATGTGAGAGAGCACTCATCATCAAATGGTCATATAGGTGAAATATATGATTCCTTTAAGAAAATGGTACACCCATCTCTCAACTCAAAGAAACATGTCAGTAGTTTTCCTCACGTACATCTGTGTGCATTAATAACTTCTCATGGTCACTTTTATACTTTTTTCAAAAGAACATTGAAATACAGTTTAAAAACTGTAGAACCAACAAATAGTTGTCTAATGGCAACTGGTAACATCTGTTGATATCTGACTTGATGTTTTTACCTGTGGGGCTATAGTTACTCTCATAAATTTTACAGAAGTATTTTAATTCCCAGGCACTTAATCACTGATGAGCTCAATTTGGAATTGAATCTAATTATCATGTCTTTCTGTGGGTTATAGTTATGAATAAATAAAATCTGTGTTTTTTTGCACATTTAGTTTATATCGAGAATATATTCTGAAATCTTTAAGCAAGCACATCAGTCCCGGAATGCTAACCTCTGGAGCGGCTACTGTCAACAACACGTTGTCCGCAGACAGACAAATCCTCTGCTCTGAGTCTCTAACCATTATATCTTTTATAACTTGGTCATCTCTAATTAACTTTGCCAGGGGCTGGATAAATAAAGCGAAAAGGGTGGGGCTGAGGGTGGGGCTGACGGGGACGCCTCTGGACGCCTCGGGACCCATTAATCTTTATCATGGCTTGTGGTAAGGGACATAAAGTTTTAATGCAGCTAATAAAGTCATCTATAAAACCAAATCATCTCAGGGCTGAAAACAAATCAATTACATGCAACACCCACCTAATATTGCCCGTGGCTGTCTATCATATACAGAATCTAATTTTAGTATTATATTTTCTAATCTCTTTGCTAATATTGAAACACACAGCCTGTAGTCCATATTCAGCTGATTTCTGTATATTCTTTCAAATAGCAAGAGGGTGGCGATAAAGCAACACTTATAGTCTTTGACTTAAGGGCATGTCACTCCACTCCTCCATTCAGGGGACGATAATAAAAGTCATTATCAGGTCTTGCTCACCCAATTTTTTTAATTTATAGCGCAACTTCGTTGGCAGTCTGTTAACCCCCCGGCTCGGAGGATTTCTTCGACTGGGATTCCCTGCCGGTTCACCTTGTTTCCTTGGTTTGTAACAAATCCAGTTTTTGTATTTCTGTGCTGCTTTAGTCATCAGATTTTCCCCTGCCTGCTCCTTGTGTTTTTTGGGTTTTTTTTGTTTCTTGCACTTCGGATTACACTTCACACTCTTCTGTCGTCCTACAAAACCAGCGCATCCTTCCTGACCACAAATATAAACCATTTCATTTGACAACAAAATCGTAATGCACTCTTATCATTAAACCATTATTATCAGACTCAAACCCTCAGCCTCGAGGAAGAAAGCGATATCAAGCCTCAGCGCTCAGCCTTTTAGTATCCAGCAGATAGCGCCACGTTCAGATAGCTGGAAATAGACATGGGAGGTGCATTCCTTCCATGTGTTTTTAATAAGATAGTTGAAGTTCTAATTGCAGCTTGGTGCCGGAGAGCACTGGCCTGGACCTCTATCTAATCAGCTTCCTGTGAGTCTGGTCTATCTGAGGGCTATGGCCGATCAACTCACTGGTTAACCAGCTGGCTCCATCGTGGCCAAAAGCTTACGTACACTGAAAATGTATATCATGGCAGTCTGCCTTCGGTTTCAATTTTACATTTAATTTGTTTTGGTTCTATATTTTTTTAGCCAGTTCTTCACCACTTTTGATGTTTGCCTGGGATCTCTGTCCCATCGGAAAACTCAAAAGACCTTGTCTTCCTGCTGATCATTTTATTTTTTTTAGAGGAATTTAGAGATAATCCTCCTTTTTCCATTACATCATTTACCCCTTTAGAGCACCAGATCCACTGGTAGCAAAACAGCCGTACAGCATTTTAGTACCACCACCATGTTTGACAGTTGGTATGGTGTTCTTCGAGTTAAAAGCCTCTCCTTCTTGCCTCTAAACATATTGCTTGTCATTATGGCCAAACAATCACTCATCAGCAACATCCCCCCCTTGGACGTCTATCGCTAGACAGTTCATCAGCTGTCATCTTTGGCATTTACTCTCCATACATGCTGAAGAGGTTTGCAGTCTAAATGTTTGAAACATACATACTTGCTATAGTATTTGTTATGAAATTTCCTTATAAATGTATTGTAACTTTTGTAATCTATATTTATGACTGTTGCAGTAATTAGCCTTAGCATTTGTTATGCATCAGACAGTAATGCAAATTGATTTGTCTAAAAAAAGGGAGATTTAGTAATCTATTCTTGAAGTGATGTTTCTGAACATTTTCTAAATTTTGTAATAAATGGCAAAACATGTAAGGCTTGTGTGTTGACAAAAACTGAAATGGCCTGTTTTTGTGCCCGCTTTTCTCACGTGTACGTTGCGGTGGTTGTTTAGTATGCCTACCTCCACGGACCTGTGTTTGTTACACTAATAGAATGAGTTGTTCTCAGAATGTTGCATCAGTGTATACCTGCAAAAGTTTTATTTAGCACTGATTGTGTAACAAGAGAATGCACCTGAGCAATGGTAATTATATGGGTACATACACATATCCACAGTATTGTTTAGTTTATTCTTTATTCTACAATATTGAAAACAAACAAATGAAAAATTGAGAGGATAAATGGCAAAAAGGGTTTAAACTAAACCTTGGTAAAGGGGGAAATACTCCCCCCTAATCGTTTGATAAAGATGGTTGGAAACTACAATTTAATGTTTTTATAAAAGACATTATGACCAATAAAAAAAGTAGAACAGTCCCTGCGTTCTCTGCTTTGCTGTCATTTTATTTCCTGAAAGTGTTTTTTGTTTCAGATTTTGTGCTTTTCTTATGTAACACTGTCATGTTTTTTTGTTTTGTTGATGTGATTTCCAAATAGTTTTTTTGTGTTTTGCACTTCAATGCCATCACATTAAGTAGTTGGTGTTCTGTTACTGAGTCAACAGAGTTTTTTTTTTTTTTTTCCTTGGGCATTCCTTAAAGGGCTGCAAGAACGCCATGGCGGTGTTGGGCCTAGTTAAGGTCAGTAATTCTGTCCAGATGGTTCCCGTTGCCAAGAGTTTCTTTGTTTTCTTTTGGTTTTTGTACCCAAGTTCAGTTTCATATTGTATATACAATGCAGAACTAACGTAATCTAACTACAAGAAAATATAATTACACTCACAATGCCTGTTCATGGCATTCACTTTCTCATGTTAAAAGCATATTTTTTTTTGTTTATAACATCATATATATTGTTATATAAAGATATACATTTAACCCTAACCCTTTTTTACTTTTGGGAGTATCATTAGAAAAGACTCCATTCATTTTGATTTGTTATGCAGATGATGCACAATGATACTTTTTCATTAAGCCAGATGACATGATTCAATTAGCTCAGCTTCAGGCATATATTAAGGGCCAATATGAATGACATGCAATTTCTGCTACTGAGCTCAGATAAAACAGAACTTATTGTGCAGGGCCCTATACATCTTAGACACACATTGTCTAATGATATAGCTACTCTGAATGGCAGTACTCTAGCCTCCAGCACCACAGTAAGGAGGCTGGGAGTCATATTTGATCAGGATTTGTACTTTTAACTTCCACATAAAACACATTTTAAGGGCTGCCTTGTTCCATCTACGTTCCACTGCAAAAATGTGTCAAAACATCCTATCACAAAAAGATGCCGAGAAGTATGTCTATGTTTTTGAAAAAATAAATAAATAAATAAAAAATATATCTTATATCTGGCATATCTTAAAGACCCAATAGGACCCTGTTACCCTAAGTCCTACTCTCATCTCCATTATCATAATTATTACTTTTATTATTATTATACTGGTAGTATTATTAATGCTCATATCTAAATAAGTAAATCTGTTATTACTGTTTTGACATCTTAAACCCCATTGCCCGGAGCTCCCACTGCAACTCCCCCTTCTCTCCCTCTCTCTCCAAGGTAGCTAACGAGGTAGATAATGGTCGGATACATTAGCTACTTCACTATGTCAATCTGTTTCGTTTTACACATTTTCACTTATCAGATTATAAGGGAGCACTGCCAAGCCAAATGAGAGTACTTAAGAGATAAGAACTGGAAATAGAGGAAGGCTGAGAGGGAGAAGAGGAGAGGGGCAGAAGGTGGAAAAAGATGGAAATGCATGAATTGTCCTCCCCAGTTTTTTTTTAAGTCACCGGTTGCTACAAATGTGTGTGTGTCATTCAGTTCCTCAATTGACTTATCTTCAAACACTTCACCAAATAGCAGTCTTCACTGTATGCTGGGGTCAAGAAATAGGTTCAAAGAAGATCACTGGATATGTGCAACACCTTTATGACAAACAGCGACTTTGTGGACTTGAAACACTATCTTTTTATTTCCACAAACATCATATGTGTAATTCATAGCGCAATTCAAACAGGATAAAACACTTCATCATCAGTCTCTCCCCATCGACTACTGCACAATTTTTTTTCTGAAATAAGGTCCCATGAGATCCACCAGAAGGGGTGTGTCTTTGGCACATTATTGTTTGGGGATGATGTTCAGGCACAAGACAAATGAGAGAAGGCAATGACATCACTTTTAAGTTGTCTATATTGTATAGGTCAGTATGCATTACTGCCAGAAAGCATTGCTGCCAAGGATATTCAGTCTTGAGTATGGGGTGTGTCTGCTGTTTTAGGTGTTCCTCAGTGTTCACATCTTATTAGTTAGTCAGCTATATTTATACCGTTGTGTACGTACCTTTGACTGAGAGCAACAAGTTTATGCAGGTAATGAGGTGAACGGCAATTATGAAAAAAGTGAGGCAACAAAGCAACAACTGAAAAGTGGATACACCCAAAAGTGAAATTACAAGACTGGTGATAACAGTGGGATAAGGGGATTTCAATAATTAACTTCAAGATTACTTCCCTTAAGATCTGTCTGTGTGTTTGAAGTATGAAGTTCCTGTACATGTGCCCTTACACACATTACACACACACAGATCCGATTTGCTCCTTGCCTTACTTCCCTTCTTTCAGTAGATAGCAGTCTCCTTTGAGGAGAGCTGCGATGGCAGAGGCGATAACACAGGATGTCAGGATGAGGATGTCGTGCTGACTACTGGCCATCTGAACAGGTCCAGACAGGCTCAGTCTACAAGTCTGCACTACAAAAAATACACCTCTTAACACAATGTTTGGTGTACTTCTCACAGCTAAAACGTTTTATTTTAAATACTCACTTAAAGATCTGGTCCTGCCAAGGTCTGAGGATGTGAGGATACCTCACATATCATACAAAGTACAATGTAGTGAACTTGGTACAGTGCATTCAAGCCATCCTGGTCAGGGGCACTGACTGGATCATCAGCCTAGTGTATATAATGTACAGATTTTATTAAAGCAGTAGTAAATACATGTCGACCGCAGAAAGTTCAATCGGTGATTCGTGTATGTTACGCTAGTAGCATTTAATGTAGTCTGAAAAGCCTGTCGCCTCCGGCAGCGATGAAGGCTACAGTGGTCGGGTAACTTGACCTCTTTTAACTCCCCCCCCCCCCCCCATTTCAAATTGGAGGCCTTCAGAACGCACCAACACTGACCAGCGTTACTGAAACTGATAAATTGCCTTTCCTGAAGCAATTTGTCAGACTTTGAGTTCCTGCTGGAGTCGCAAAAGTACACAACCGTTCAAGAAATGATGTACTATTCCTTTACCCCTGTAAGCAGATTTGTAAAATCCGAGTTGTTGTACCCAATAGCATATCTGCACTTGTAAAATTCATTATTATTTAGTTTAAATTTAGGCTGTGTGACATTATAGTCTCTTTGTCTGCACTTGTCTGTGCGTGTGTTTATGTAAGAGACAAGTGTCTCTTGGTGACTGAATTGGAGGCAGCAGTTGGTGCGGATTCTTTGTTTCCCTGGAGTGTGTCTGTGTGGCGGATGGTGGGATTGGAGGGGGGAGGGGCAGGGTGTGCACAAGCAGAGAGCCGGGTCCCCTGGAGAAACAGTGGCTCCCTCTGTGAACAGACACGGAGGCGAAGGCGGTGACTCTGGCTGCCCGACCCCTCCAACCTCCTTACCGCTCGCTGTAACTCTACCCGAGAGATAACCATCACACCCTGGGCCTTCGGCGTGCCCTGCCTGCCCCCCCCCTTTGCTCCAGGGTCACCAAGGAGGGGGCAACACTTTCACATCAATGCGGGCCTGTCTGGAGGCCTGACATAGCTCTGCTGGAGCCGATAACTGACTCACGCATTTACACCATCTTTGTTTTAAAGCCCGCCTACCCTGGTCACGTCGGGCCGATTAAGAGTCTGAAAGTGGAACGTCTTTGTCTATATGAGGAACTGGGAGGTTCGCTCAGTTTCCTTTGACTCCCACAAATGGCAGGACAGTGAATGTTTGCGGTTATTGGGTATCATGTGGGTCCAAATCTAGATATCTGTCTGACCCGTCCCTCGTTATACATCAGAGGGGCTTTTCTTAAAAAGCCACAGTATCTAAAAATATATTGGGTGCGTTAGAGTGGTCGGGAGAGCACTTTGGAGCTGAGCAGCCCTCAGCTCACACTTAGTTGTGCACGACACCGCCGCCCCTGCTGTTCCCTGCAAACACATAAAGCCTCAAATAAAACACACATTGGCAGTCAGACAGGCACCCTGAGGAACGTACCTTGTGGTTTTACTGAGTTAAAGCCCAAAGACAAATCTATAACTGCCTACTAATACAAACCCATAACTTACATGCACTTGGAGAAGGAGCTGCCTTCTATTCAACTCAAATACAGCACACTTTTTTCACACAGTTGCAGTCTCCGGGACCTGACAGCTCCGGTATCCCTGCTTTAATCCCTGTTCAACCAAAAGGCTCCAGGACAACTCCGAAGCATACCTTAAGGGGAGGTTGTTTATGAACAGTTTCCAATCTCAAGAATGAACTTCATAGCAGTCCAAAGCGAAATACCCCCAAGAGAGTAAATAGGGCATGGAACCAGCTGCATTAAAGGACCTATATGTAATTTCCAGCTGCCTGCTTCAAACAAATGGGAGGTCGGTGTTTCCCACCCTCTCAACATTTTGTTGAAACCCTTTTCATCTTAAATATTTCATTTGTTTCAATAGTGGACACTAAGAAATAACATTTTTAACGAAAGGAATTTGCCTTGGTGTTTGGTACAAAATGCTTGTAGACGAGACGGGCTTCAGGTGAGAATAAACTGCAGCTGGTAATTCACACTCTGGGGGTCGATGAATTAGAACATGTAAGGGCTGTGTTTATGACACTGTGTGAACACTGATATGATCAGGCTAAGATATATATATATATATAGTGTTAACACTACAGTTTTGAATGTTTTCTGTAAAGCCTTCTGTACATGTCAGATATAATTAGTAGGATCTTTCATTTTAACGTTACAGACAGGATTGTTTCCTTAAATCACTCAGATGTCAGTACTCATAAGACATACATCACAGGGTCATCTGCTCCCTTTCAGGAAGAAAGTAAGGAACAGTTATTCCTTGTTCCATGTGTGCAGTGTACAAAACTAATGGTTTTATATTCTCACAGCATGCACTGCAGAGGAAAAAAAAAACATGTGTTCATCAGACAGACACATATTTTTCACAGGAAACGTGGTGTACAAAGTACAGATAAGTGAGATCTTCAGCCACTTGGGACTTACTTGTCACGATCACTCACCAATGCCTGATAAAGCAGGATCTTCCAGCTCTGCAGGCCTGGTCGGTTCTAGGGGGTAGAAGCCAGAGCTGCTCCCTGTTTATACTTGTTGCAGGAATCTCATGATTTACCAACTGTATTCAATTACCGTGTCATTTCTACAATTAGACACGCATTAGACACGTGTAATAAACCTTGTTATGTCCTCAAAAAAGACAGTGAATACATAACTGTCTTCTAACCATAATGCCAAGTCTTTACAATATGATGAACTGAGCGACAATAATCAGTCTACAACAGGGTACGCACAAATGGATTTTACAGTCAACTGTTATGAATCAAAGCAGCTAAAAGCTGACAGCAGAACAAGAATGCACCAATCAAAATAAGACAGCTATGTGATGATCTTCACGTGCGTATAAGTTTACATTATAGCTTAATTAGCTCAGCTTTTGCAACGTGTGGCTAGTAACAAAAAAACAGACACATCACGCTGTTACAGTTTTTGTTGTCATTAGCTACACAAGATGTGTTTAGGCTAACAGATGTTACTTACCAGTCTAAAGAATTGTTGCGAGTTAATTTTTTTAACTCCCGCAGCTGACCCCAGCATTGGAAATCCCCAGTAAAATGTCCTTGTGTCTCGTGTAGCTTCTTTTTACAATGTTTCTTTACTCTGCAATGGGGATAAAAGTTGTTTTTTTCCTGGAGCTCCTGCATCTTTGTTTTTACAGCATAATTAAATGTGGCTGTAAACTGTTATGCTGTACTTATATATATACTATTACAAGAACGTTTCGTTACTGGACACAGCCTTGGCGGCAGAGCCCCATTAACTCCTATGGAAGCTGCTCAGTGGTGTTTTGAAGGCAAAAAAGCTCCACTTCCCAGCTATGAAAATACCTGGGTCTTCCGCTTTTATGCGGCCACAACAGAGTGACCAAGTTGGCTAACTTCTAGACTTTCCATATGTCATTGGACCGAACAGCTCTAACTGATAGTGAAACAAGTCACTTTGCGGAGGCTGTGGCATGCAACAAAGATGTACCAACCGTTTTACGGATGCTTCTTTGCTTTGTTAGCTTATGGGAAATGTCTTTTTTGGACTTTTTTCGTTGTAATTATACAGTCTGGCCCATGCAGAAACTGACTTCAAAGCAAGGCGCTCTTCCTGGGGCCTTGGGTAGCTCAATTTCTTAATCCTTTCCTGTGGCATACTAGAGGCTACAGTGATTGACTATCGCCTCTTAGACCAGGAGGACTTATTACAGAATGTAGGGGGATTGTAGCAGTGGATATCTATATCTCATTGTGTCTAAAATGCCATATAAAGGCATTTTGGACACAATGCAAGAGTGGTTACCTCTTACATTGTTGATAGGATCAGTTTTTGAAATGTTTTATGCTTAAATTATGTCCAGATCTTACAAAATGCACCTTTAAAGAGATCCATCAAGTTCATGAACCACTGAGTGAAATGTCAGTCCTGAACATGTGACAGATGGCATTTGGCAGGTGAGTTGAGGTCTGTGGCCACTGACAACACACACACACACACACACACACTGGGAGGGCCCGGCAGGTTGTTTGCCCTACAACTGGTAATTGTTTTAGTCCCCTGCCATAAAAGCAATGCAGCCTTATCGCTAGGTAAATAAAGCCGAACCATTACTAAGGAGCACCATAAGTATTTCTCAATTATCAATAATCCAGCTGGGAGGCGTCTGATACGCACCCATGTCCCTCCATGTCATCATAAAACTGAAGCGATACGGCTGATAGTGGATACTTGGTGGATAAGCAAGTCCTGCATTCCTTTCCTCTCAGAGGTCCTCTTAAAGGGGAGGACAACAGGGACAATTTGTGGAATGAAATATGATTTTGAGCTAAAAATGCTCATTCTGCACTCGGGAACACACCCTCCTCACCAACATGAATGCACCCTGCCTCTCTCTCTCTCTCTCTCTCTCTCTCTCCAGGCTGAATGGACAATGAGCAACCTAGAGGGGTGTCAGGTTTCTGTTTGTGCTCCATTGTGTCCTACAGGGGATGGTCCTGTAATTGCTCAGGAACAATACACAGTGAGTTGGCTGAATAAATGCCGCGCCGGTTTGTATTGCACCAGCCACACCACTGACTTGCAGTTGAAGCCGGGATTGAGATCCTAAAGTCATCGGTCGCTGCTGCTGAATCTGAGCTGCCAGCTCATCTAATGCAATCATGATGTTTTTCTCACAAAAAAAGAGCCCTGCTGCTGCTGCTACAGTTGAAAAGCATTGACTTGACCTGACAGGAAATAGATCCTTTACTTAAGTCATTCTCAATAAAATGAAACTGATGAAGGATAACTTAAAATGCTGATTTGAAATGGAAAGGTTCCTTAACTTACTATGGGGACGTGCTGGATGGAGGGCTTGTCTCAGCAATTCATCTGACTTCTAATTTGAAAACATTAGGACAGATCTCAAATACTTAACAGCCTCCAGTTAATACTAAGGCACACAGAAGGCTCTAGAATTGATGATTAGTTAAGTAATATTTATGCATATGTAAGTAAGAAATATTAAGTTAATACAATAGTAGTGTTCTTGCATCCACTGACATACACCGACCAGACACAGCATTAACCGACCGTTTAAGTGAACAACATTGGTCGTCTCGTTACAATGCAATGGTCTTCTGGGGAAACTTTAGAGCCTGGCGTTCATGTGGATACCACTTGACATGACCTACCATGACCTGATGGCAGTGACCCTCCCAAGCAGGACAATGAACCCTGCCTCTGCAAAAAAACTGCTCATGAATGACCCAAGAAATGTGATAAGAAGTGATGCCAGATGCCACAGGACACCCCCAAGAAGTCTGTGTCCATGACTCGATAGATCAGACCACAGACCACAGCTGGACGTCCTCTGATTAGAACTGTTTCAGGATGTCCCACGGATGCTCAATCAGATTAGGGTTTGGGGAATCTGGAAGCAAGGTCAACAGACACCTTATATGCAAGAACTTCGGGCCACACCTGAGCAGTTCTGGAAGTGTGGCAGAACCCATTGTCCTGCTGTGAGGGTCGATGCCAGCGGGGATAACTTTCACTAATGGGGGGGCCTGTGCTTGATCTGCGACAATGTTCGGCTGGGTGATATGTGGCAGAAGACTTCCACATGAATGCCAAGACCTGAGGTTTACCAGCACAATGCACTGCAACAAGATGATCAGAGTTACTTGTTACTTGCTGATTAGTCTATATAAAAACTAAAAAAAATCCCTGAAAAAAATGCTGCCATCTTACACTGCTGATGTCTTGTGTAGTCAGCTTCAGTGCACTATGCATGGTGGACAACCGGCACACTCCATTGCTCGAAGAACCCAGAAGGGGAAGGACATCTCAGCACTTTTTTACAGCATCAAATGGCTAATTAAAATCAAACTCACCATAGAAACACCTGGACAAATATCAGCGTCATAACAACTACCACAAATAACAGAAATTGTTGTCGTGAAAAATGTAGTTGATATACTGTACACTTGATGGGTTTTACAGTCCAATCTGTTTACATGGAGGCGGCTGGATTTATGACCTATACCGCAGCCAGCCACCAGGGGACGATTGAGAGGTTTTCACTTCACATTAAGAGAGCTGTCATGTTGTCCATCCATATACAGGCTTCTGTCAGTGGTCTTTGCTGAGGAGACGCAAAGGAAGTTCAGGACAGGAGACTCTACTCCTGAAACCTTTTTTAGATCTTTACAGGAATTAAGTGTCTGAACTGCCCGTGAATGTTTTGGTCAACACTGAAATATCTTGAAAACGATTTGATTGGCACTTTGATCACCTTATTTAAACTCTAATCCCGTCATCAATTTAATTCTGTTCTTATTATTTTATATTATGAGTCAAGCCTATTATTCTAATTGTGTTGCAGACCACACCTCAAGAAGTCCTGAACACAAAGTAATTACTATTGACCCAAATCGGCAAAATCCTTCTCTTTGACACATTATTGGCTCATTGAGCTCCAGTATTAGCTGGTGGCAACAGCATTTTATTCTGTATTTTTTTTTTTTAACTGTCCATGAGATGTTGGAGCACAGATTAATTGCTCTTAGAATCATGTCTGCTCTGCATCGTATTAAATGCTTCGTTAGACGGGTTTAGTTTCCAACACTTCTACTCACCCTCTCACCCCCCGGGTGCTGGTGTGTGGGTATGATGTCTGCACCTGGATGCGCGCCCACTTGTGTCTTATGGGCAGCAAGTGTGTGTGTGTGTGTGTGTGTGTGTGTGTGCGTGTGTGTGGAAAACCCTGTCGATTTGTTTGTCCCTTTGCTTAAATGTCAGGAACATGTTGTCTTAAAAGTATCAATTTTGTTTTACGGCTATCTAAAGGTCGGGTTAACTGCAGCCTTTATTCATCAGGAAGTACCAGCCCCAGATCCTCCTCAGGCACTTGCTACACAAGTGTAGCCTAATGCTTGATTTCATGCTACCCATGGCCGATGTGTGCCAAATGGGAGTGTTTTTTGTTTTTTGCTTTTTTTCCGAAATGGTGTTGAGCAACTGCTAGAAGTTGTTTCTAATAATTATAGTTCCCCCTCGTTACAGCTAATCACCATTTGTAGCGCCCTTTTTTTCTTTTTTTTTTTCCAGTTGTGACACGTACATGTACAACTCACAGCTCAAACAAGGAAGGAAGGGCAACCGCGTTTCAGATCACAGATCACGTTACAGACCAAACCAAGAACATATTTAGAGAAACAACTTCCCTGCAAATAAAACTCCCTGTATCGTTTACCATGCAGCTGAGTCAGCAGTGAAAACAGATTGCAGGAAATCTCGAAGTTGGAAACAGTACGCTGTTATTCTTAGGCAGAAATTAAGAACTGTGAGCGAAACACAGAAAGCAAAACACATTCACTGTGTAGGCTTGACTGTTGGTGGCCTTTTAACCGAAATGCATAATTACACTTTATGTGTCCTCTGTAATATACAATGAAGACATTAACTAGACCCACCCTGAAATTGTGCTGAGAAACCAGCAAGACTAAACAAACTTCTCCCATTCTCCCACACATTTTAATAACAGAGGGCATGTTATCATGTTTATGTCATTTGAGTAAAACCGTTTACAGAGTTTTACATTTGCACACAGCTCATCAGACGGAGGATTGCCAACGCAGCAAAAAAAAAAAAAAACACAACAACAAAAAAACAAAACAAAACAAACATTATTTTTAGTTAGCTTGTGGCATGGGTCTGGTTGCAATGCTGTCTGCACACCACTGTGGTCCAGATTGAAATATGTCAACAAGTGTTGATTTAAATCTTGCGCAGACATTCATGGTCCCCAGAGTGCGAATCCTAACCACTTTGTTGATCCTGTCATCAGGTCAACATTTCAGCGTCAGTTCATTCAGCACTGTTCAACGGGGTTTTTGTTTTGAACCAAATACCTACAGAACTAAAGAGGTCCCCATCCGCCTCAGCTGGATATTGTGGGTAGTGCTTAATAGCAAAAGTTAGCATACATCATTTACTTACATCGCTGTGGCGGAGCAGAACTGCTATCTCTACTTTGATAGTCATTTAGCTTATGTGTGACTGTTTACTATGAGCAGAGTCACTTCTTATGTTACTTTATGCTGTTTACAAGGTTCATTATAAGAAGGTAGATCAGCTCAGTTCTATGTGTACTCTTCAAGTAAAACACCGTCTGCATCCTGGCGGTCTGTCAAAGTGAGACGCTATTACACCAAACTGTCTGGCTCGGTCACTATGTTTACCTTTTTCATCCTTTCTGCATCTGTGAAGCCTGAAGATTTCTTCCCTAAATGTCCTTTCTTCTTTGGTAAGGAAAACCATAACCTTTAGGATTTGTTTTTTGTTTTGACCAAGGGGCCATAGCCAGGGTTTAGAAATTACTGAGGTCCAGATTTATTTTTCTATTCTTTCGTTTAATGGAGCTTTGTTTTTTTTTCATGGAGCTGTTATCTGTTAAGACTTGTTATAGCTCTATGGGTAGAAAATAAAGGAAGTGATCAAAATAGCTACTTCAAGTAGTGCAAAAGTACTAAAAATGACTTGAGTCCTGAGTGATTTGAAGAAATACCGTCTTTTATTTGATTTGAATGTGACTGATCTGATTATTTCGACCACAGACGGCTGTTGCTGTTTCTGTTTAGATGTAATGATTCCCCTTGATGTCAGGGATCTGAAAAGCCGAGATTTAAAGTGACCTTGCTAAGGCAAAACCACCCGCTCTGCAACTGTTTTTGGGGACATCTCCAGTATAATGCATGCGATCACACTGCACCTACGCACACAACTAACCCACAGGCCATCAATCCGATACAATGCAAACTGTCGGAGGAGTAGCTAATCTTTAATCCAGATATCGAAAATTAGAGACAGACTCCTTTTCCGGCTTCCTTTTTTCTTCCCTCTCTCTAAACAGAGAGTCTCCCTCTCCCAGATCCTCTGGTTAGGAAAATGTTTAGTGGTCGGGCTTTTGCTTCCTGTAATTACTCCATTATTCCCATCCCACTGGCGGAGGGAGAGACAGCGGGGCAGAGGGCGCCTGGGCTCAACAAAGATTACAACGGGGAATTTGGCGCAGAATGTCAGATATGCAAATGGCGCGTTCGTCCGGCCGAGCTGCGACGCTCGCGTGCACCGCACAGTCAGAGCTGCTGCAAATCTCTGCAGCTTGTTTAAAGCAGGATTCATATTATTCAGATTGGTGTGAGGGCCAGCTGTGAAATGAATTTGGTTATATCTGATCGCTGAAGGATAACACTCCTGCACACACACACACACACACACACACACAGTGGTCATGTCAGTGCAGTTTTTAATGGAGTGGTCAATCAGAGAGAGTGAGAGCAGCGAGGCAGCCTCTCTATTGAGTTTGAGCAGACATTAGCGCCCGGCCCGTCTCTCGCCTCAGACTCCGTCTCCTCTCAGAGCGCCTATCTGCTCCACAGTGCAGAGGGTCCCGCACTGTGGCCTCCGCTACCCAGTAGCAGCGACTGATCATAACCTAATCGGATTGGTGCAACTTGTTTTTTTTCCAGCCCGTTCAATCTAATAAGCCTGGAGCCAGCCGCACAGAAATAATTGTCAATATGATCCATCCTCTGCTTTTTTTTTTTCTTTTTTTTCGCTCTGTCTATCTCCATTTCTGTCGATTTCCCGGGGAGAATGTGGGAGCAAAATGAGAGGCTGAAATGTGCAGGAATGCAGAGCACTCAGCAGGACGAGGATGAGGAGACAGCAGGTCTGATGTGTGTCGAGGCAACCGAGTTTGAATTTAATTCAGGTTTCAAAGAGCTCTGGGAAGACCAAGAGACTGATATTTATTATTGTATTACACTTTTTTTTTGGTAGGGATGGGAGCATTTTCCTGCAGGTACACAGATGTCTGATGATCACGTGGGTCCTTTAAGCAAAAAGGTTATCCGTTATAACTTTTAGACTACAGACAATCACAATCAAGTGTACTCACTCCACTTCTTCTGCAACTTCCATTAGATTACATATGAGACTGCTCTGGCAGAATAGTGTTTTCCATACATGTTACTTCTAGATAAATTACACTAAAAAACTACATACATTCAAATTTTCTCTCCACATTGAATTTCCCCTCAGTATGTTCCTCAGTCTTACCCTGACATTCCATCTGTTGTCACGACCGCCTATTAGCCAGAGGCAACACAACCTGCTAATGTATTAACAATTATCTATCTGTAACTGGTATGAAAACTAAAAACATCAAAAATACTGCGAGGTATTCCCTCCGTATCTCTGTTTTGCGATCTAAAGTGGAGGGAGGTGTGCTCACCGGGCCCAGGTGCTCCCAGTGAGAAGCAGCCACACCCGCTGGCGCCTGCAACAGAGAATACAGACGGCAGCCTGCCCGCTAACCAAAAGAAGCAGGGGCGTCACACTGTCTATCACCGTCTATCACAGCTTCATCTAATCAGATCAACAGTAGCAGAGCGTTACTACCAGCAGATCGAGTTTGTAAATCGAGCTCTTGCAGAAGCCAGCCGGAGGGGGAGCGGAAACATCTTTTCCGTCAAGAAAAGCTTGATTCTGCTAAAACAACCACAGTTCACAGTTTATTTCACCTTTATTGTTCTTTGTCGTACCTTCATTGTTCTTTGGTGGCAGTACAGTGGGAGAAGTGATAGTGTGGAGCTGCCATTCACGTGTATTCACAATAACTTATTGCTGGTGACTGTACACACTCAAAACCCAGCCTCTGTGGCTTCTTCTTCTTCTTCTTTTCCTTCTTCTGCTGCTCCTTCTCACTGTTAGTGCATCGCTTACTCCCACCGATTCCGTAGTAACAAAATTGCATCCTTTGCAGTTACCTTATTGTTTTAAGTCAGCAGCACTCAAAAAGAGTAAGAAATCTTTATGCCGTTGAATATAAAAATATGCATTTTAATGATATTAATTTGTGAAAAGAACAACATGACAGTTACTTGGTTACTGCTCATTGTCTCCCTTGTAGTCCCACATGCAGGTCTTCTTTATCTCCACAACTGTAGACGCACAGGTGGTGGTGCAAAAACACATGCTCCAAGCTATCCTGGTTGACTGCCTCCAAGCAACATACCAATATTAGTTTAAACCGGTCTTAAACAGCATTAGAAAGCTGTGATACAGGATTTTCATAACCGCTTAACCTGCTAATAATATAACATATACACCTCGATCATGAGACATCCTCCATTTTTCTCTTTTTGAAACATTTAATCATGTCATGCTAGCGTACTGGGAAAGGAGCTAAATATCTCTCCAAATTTGAATTGCTTTTACCGCAAGGTCCGCGACCTCAATGTGAAATGATCACTTGTAATGATAACTTTTAGTCAGCACTTAATGAGGGACGAGATGAGGACGAGGAACCTGCTGCTGCTCAAACTGAGTTAGATTCACGGATGTCTGACTGCCTTCAGTCGTTACAACTGCTGACATCAGCATTAACTCTTCTTAAACTCTCATCCGATTACTTAGAAATGAAAAAAAAATTAAATAAAAACAAATATTTTCTATTAGATTTTAGATTTGTAACAGCGTTAGAAGACACTGAAAGATGATGCCTTCCTCATAGCGATGTCAGATCAGAAAATGCATGTATGTGCCGTTCTAGATGGCAAGATATCTCAATATTTTATCACTGAATTCAGAGGTATTGTTGAGCACAACGATATTAATTTGACATTTGATATATATTTCAATTTGAACCACAAGACTTGCAAAGAAACACACTTTTAGTAGAATGGATGTAGAATGCAGAGCTGATATTTTCTTCTTATTTCAACAGGTTAAAGGACGAGAGACAGTGTGAGAGGCTGTTGTGACATGAAAGAGCCAAAGAAAGCCACCCTGAGATAAAAACCCTAAAACACCCCCCAGAGTTTATCCACCGTCCAAATCAATCCCTCATCAGAACCCACAGTCAAAGCCTAACATAATCACAGAGCGCTCGTATAAATTAGTAAGCGCTGACCCAAACTGTTAAACTCCGGTTGACATCTGTGGGTGTCGTTAAATGCTCTGCATATAGACACAAGAGCTTTTCTCTTTCTCTGTGTGTTTAGACAGGGTGTTGGCGTACGTATGTCTGCGTCCGCGGACAAGGCTGCTTCAATATACATTCAGCCTGGTCAAGGGGGTTACAGCCAAACTCGCTTGTCATCAGTTGAAAGTTTTTTTTTTTGTTTTTTTTTTTTCACCAGTGTAAAATGGTGGCTGGCAAACGCTGACAAAAGAAACTGATCTTCGAGCACTCGAGTAATGAAGTATCTCTCGCCGCGGCCTTTGTGCCGGTCCTTACAATGGTCCGTGTGATATGGATCCCTCTCAGACGGGCAAAGTGGCCGCCTATTGTGAGAGGCGAGCGCACGGAATCTGAGGCGAGACTCTCTCCTCAATGTAGCCAGAGTAATTATGATATAATTTTTCTTCAGGATTTCAGCGAGTCTTCTCGCTTTACTCAAAGGGGCCTGGAATTGGGCTGAAGTCGGGTGGCGAAAGCTGTGATGCTGGAGGGTGTCAGGATTTCACAACAGCTCTCCAATACCTCTCGCTTAGGACGTTTTGGACAGCTGGTTTTGCTGGTTCATGTATTTTGATGGTTTCATCTTAGACGATATTTTGTTCCAGCCTGTCCCCTCGAAGATTGATTTTATTTAAGCAAAAGCTGATGAAATACATGACATGTTTCTTCTCGTGGGTGCCAAAAGGTTATAAATGTGCATTTTGGTGAAGAGCAACCATCCTGTCTTTGTGTCAGGGCTTTACATGTGTATTGCAGAGACATCTAACATCCATTTAAAAAAAAACACAATACATCTGGATGTACATGTTAATACTTATTATTGATGCTTGGAGACTTAAGTACAGCCTTTTAAAACACACAGTGTGTTATTTATGCCACAAGATATATTGTAGCGTGGTATGCTGAGAGTCGCTGTCTTCTTGTTAAACAACCACAAAAATCTCTTTATGTGACTGAGACAGATATGTTAATGGCCTCAGAAATATTACAAACTTATGAGTCACAAAGTCCGGGCGGAAGCTGGTGCCGGACACTGAAGCCCTCCAGAGGCGGGGCTGGAGGACTTTGGAGGCTGGCCGGGAGGCTCGGAACCACTGGTGGTAGTTGGCTGGA
Organism: Sparidentex hasta; assembly: GCA_030272975.1. Classification (NCBI taxonomy): domain Eukaryota; kingdom Metazoa; phylum Chordata; class Actinopteri; order Spariformes; family Sparidae; genus Sparidentex; species Sparidentex hasta. Next base: position 130,387 of record JARJLU010017546.1, on the reverse strand, counting down.
GGAAAAGAAGCTGGGAGACAGTCAGAACACGGATGTTTGCCTCACAAATGTGACGACGTACGGTGGTAGGCTGAAGGACACAGAAGCGGACACCAGAGTTGGAGCAGCTTCAGTGCGATTCATTAGACAAGGCAAACAGGAATTAGCTTGATCAGGTCTGGGTAGCTCAGCTGGGGGTGAGGCGCAGGAAGCACACTGGCACTGGCGGAATGTCGGCAGAGGAGTCCACTGCTGAGTCAGGGTTGTGAGGACACCTGCTTCTGGGAGGGCTCAGGCGAAAAAATTGGAAACAAGCAAACACACCCTGGAAATTTGTAGTACGATTGACAATGTGTCACTATTGCATTGAGGTTATACCAACCACAAATACAGCAGACACTGTGGGTCGTGTCCTTAATGAGTTCCCACAACTTGTTGACACCCTTATGAGCTGACGGTCCCTGATACTCTGAGGACAATCTGCCTGCAACCAACAGGCTGTTGACACAATAGGTCGTCTCTGAGATGGTCTGATAGGAGTGACTCTGTGTCGCCCCGTCTGCCCAGTCCTCACTACAAAACCTGACCGCCGACTGCATGACAGCATTTCCATGCATAAAACTGTCAGGGTAAATAAACGGAAGCAGACAGGTCTCAGTCCATGTAACTTCCTTGATGTAGGCAGGAGGGGGAGGAGATGGGGAATTTGAGAGATGGCCCATGTTTACCCAAAGCAAGCCGACTATAGTGCATATAATAGCTGATCTCTGAGGTTCCGCGTCGACGAGGAACGCAGAGAGCGTCAGTCTATTGATCTGGTCCGCAGGGAGAGATAAGCTGTCGCCAGTCATGAAGTCATTACATAGGTAAAATGCCGGGCGTGTGGGGAGTGAGCCTATCATGTCGACCTAATAAAACAAGACCTTGATGGGAGTGGGGACAGGTGGTGAACTGTGGCAATAGTTTTATATTCACTCAGATATTTAAAGGCCTGGTGTCTGGTGAAAACAAGGTCTGGTGATATGTATATATATACTGTATATATATATTTCATTCCCGCATATTTGTTCTCCATAAAAGATCCAAACCAACAATGAATGTACCCTATAGTCACAACCACTCTACAGTGCAAAGACATTTGTTTACATTGCAAAGTTATTCATAGACAGTTACTTTTCATCACAATATACACCTATAATTAATTAGGCTGGGTTTATTATTGACTGGGCGCAGAGTGTGTTCATTATGTTCAATAAAAGATTAATGCAGAACAAGGATCGATCAATGCTTTAATTGCTTGTTCACAGATGGAAGGCGAGAAAGTGATAGGTCAGACGAGGAAATGGAGATGAGCCGGCAGAAAGTGTATAGGGAACGGCAGGGCAAGAGACAGAGACAGAGGCTGGAGTGATGAAGGGAGACATTCAGTCACAAGGCAGGAGATGGAGTCAGGAGTCAGTCTACAGTAAGAGTACAGGGAACAGAAGCTCGGGGTAAAGAGACTGAAACCAGGGAGGGGCCATTCTCAAAATCTACTTGGGCTTTAACACCCAACTGATCCTGCCAATGTCCCACAGTTCAATATAAAGTATGATGAGGCCTTTATCCACATGTGTGATAATACTGCTCCCTGCCACCAGTACTCTCGTTTCCAAAGAATGAATAGGTGAGCTATGGTTTGGTGAATGCCAGGAGAATGTTACCCTGCCTGTCAGCGTTGTGCCAACTGTAAAGTTAGGTACCACAGGGTTGTTTTTATGATGTGGGGCTAGGCCCCTTAGCACCGGTGAAGGGAATGCGTAATGCTTCAGATTACTAAGACATTTTGAATTCTATGAGCAGTTTGGAGCGGGCCCATTTTATGCTCCATCATGATTGTGCCCCTGAGCACAAAGCGCAGCCCATAACGGCATGGCTGGATGAGTTTGGTGTGGAAGAATTCGGCTGGCCCGCACAGAGCTCCGACATCAACCCCACTGAACACATTCGGGATGAACTAGACCAGCGATTGCGAGCCAGGCCCTCAACGTCAGTTTCCCACAGAAACACACCAAAACCTTGTAGAAAGCCTAGACAGCCGCAAGGAGGGGGACCCACTCCATGTTAACGCCTATGGATTTAGAATGGGATGTCATAAAAAAGCTCCTGTAGGTGTAATGAGTAGGTGGTACAATACTTTTGTCCATGCGGTGTAAAAAGTATTTCTGTGTGGAAATTTCCCATCAGGTTTTTTTCAGTGCATGAACTCATCTACTTGTAAGCAGTTTTAAAAGTGTTCCGTTTGCGGTATTCACGGAGAGCATGAAAAAAAAAAAATCCTGCGTGGATTCTGTTTCAGTTAAATTACAGCAAAGTCAAACCTTTAGTCCAAATAAAAGTTGCAGACGTGTAAGCAACAGAAGTCCGGACTGAGTTTTTATATAGCGATTTCCAACAGAGGGACATCTTTAAATGCTCACACTGTTACCTCTCCATCATCCATATTATTTTGAACCACAAAAGCCAGACGTCCTGCGCAATCAGTCTGCGAGAGATAACACCGTCTGCTCCGTCTCCTGTCGAGTCAGTTGTTCCCTTCGGCTTCTCAGCACACACAAAAGGAGGATGACTGACAGCGTCGGCCGCGGAGAGACAAAAATCCATCTATGGATTTCAGAGTCCTGTTGCTCGGTCCCCTCTGTCCCCGCTTCCACTCTCTTTTCCTGCCAAATCAATTCTTTGCAGGGACTTTATTGACTCAGGTAAATGGGGGTTGTGATCCAGCAGTCAATGTCTGTGTCTGCGCGGCGGATTGAGGCATGCAGACATACAGGGAGCAGGCAGCGTTAATGCACCCCTCTTACTGGGGTCAGGGGACCACTGCGTAGGTATGAATGTACTTATTCTATGCATACTCAGCCTGCATGCACATGGATGCGTGTCTGTTATCGTGCCTGTGTGTGGGTGTGTGTGTGTGTGTATGAGGCATCTTTATATGAGCTGAAGAGGCCTGAGCCCTGGGGTGCTGAGGGGCAGACATCGATTATCAGGCGCTGTGGAGCCACTGGTCTGGCTCCACTGGTGAGAGGAAGGCTGGGCTGGTTTGCTGAGGATCTTATAAGAGCTGCAGAGAGAGACCGGCCAGGGGGGGGTTGAATGGTAATGAGGTCTTATGGGCGGGGGTCTTCCTGCTTCTTTAATGATTAAAAGAGGATGTGACACCCTCCCCGGAGCCACACAAGCCAAGAATCCACCTCGAGGCGCTTAACCGCTACTGTCCTCGTTACACCGATTGTTGTCACTGCGCTGACGTGCTGGGGCCTTGATAAAAAACTCCCAATCACACCTGGAGAGACGTTCGTCTAGCTCACGTTATCCCAGTCATCACAGCTGTTGGCTCTTGACCGAGGCACCAGGAAACTGTACAAGCCGGCGAGGGCCTCTGTCCTCCGCCTTTTTTTTAAAAGACGAAATGTGGTCCCGGTTGTAATCCTCCATATTCTAATCTTCCACGGTTTTTTTTAACAAAGTTAAAATGTGTGCTCATGCAAGTTAATAAATGCGTTTATATAATGCATTTTTGAGTATATCAAGTTTTAAAATGGGAGAAAGATATCAAAGACAGCCATTCCAAAGTACGTGTTTTACGAAATACTACTGAAGTCCTGTTTCATAGACATTTTGACAGTAAAATCATAGGTGTACATGATAAAACAACTGATGGCCGCTTCAGTTTCAGTGGTCCTGGGACTGCCACACACACACACACACACACACACACACACACGGGTCAGTTAAAAAGTAAAGTGCCCTCGTAAATGTTATCGGTAACACCTGTGTTCTGCTGTGAAAACGTCTTCTCCTCAAACAACTTGTTCGAGTTCTAGTCCGATGTGCCTGGGTCTCACGAGGGGAGCCTGACGTGAGGCTTCAGTCCAGCCGATAATTCTTGCCTCCCTGTCTGGGCCTCTGTGCGGTGCAGCGGCGCAGGTCACCCTGGACCAGTCTCTGGTGCCATCCTACCTCCACCAGCTCCTTCTGATCAATAGCGGCCCGGCTGCCTTGTCTCTGCTCCCCTCGCTCGCTGCTCCTCACATCAGCCTGCTCTCTAACCCCTCCACGGCTGGAGCCTCATTAAAAATGCATCGCATCCAAATTACATTGATCTCCTTTACTCTTTTCATTTACTTTCTCCGAATCCCTGCCCCATCCCCCCCATCCTCGTCTGCTATTCTGCTGTGTCATGATGAGGGAGAGAAGATTAGATCTCTGACTGAGTGTCAGTGTACAACTTGTCTCGCTCTTTCTCTACCTGTCTTAGAATAATCCTTACAAAGACTTTTTTCCCCCCTCATGCGTCACAAAAGCTACAAGAAATACAATGCACTAAACTTGTGTGGGTGTTTATCTGCATTCTTGCTCAAATTGATGCTTCTCCATCTGACCTGGGTGGCATTCCTCTGGGAGATAATAATGAGCATGGCTGAGGACTCACCTGGGGACTACAGGGCGAGTCTGTGCAGGCCTCTCTCGACCAGCCTCACTGTGTGATGTGCTAACAGCCAGCCTGCCCGGCCTGTTCTCCCTGCTGCACGCATACAGTTATTTACTGTACGGCCCGCCTCCCCTCTGCAGTCTCTCCCCGGACACAGCCGCGTTTCAAATGGCAGAACTTCAAAATCAATTAAGCACGATGAAATCACCGCAATAAAGCGATTAGTTTGTGAGGGCAAAGTAAATGTGCATCCAAAACATGTGGATGGATTTTGCTGTGGCAGGACAGGATACGGTTGAAAAGGATCTACTTTTCTTTTTTTTAGCTTTCGGTTTCTCACAAAGCGTTTCCTGAAAAGAGAGTTGATATTTTCTTTTGCCTCCAATGAGTTATACAAATTCAAAAGTTGGCTCTATTTTTTCAAGCAGAAGTAGCAAGTGTGACGACTGTCTTTAGCATATATTTCCCCGTGTGTTCTGTAACTATCAGCTGTCTGTGTAAGAGGCTATTGGATAACAGTAACCTGGAGCAACAGTACTGGAATATTGGCTTACCAGCCCGGAGGAAATATGCTCTCATTGAATAAGATGGTTGAAAGCTGTTAGAAAAGAAAAACACACCATCCTACCAACCTGAGCTCTGCCTTAATCCCACCTTCAATCCTCTGCACCGCAGGTAAACTTGACCCAAGGTTATCATTCTGACAAAACATGTGGGGATTCCTCCTTTGTTTTTCAGTTGTAAGAACCAGTGATGACTCAAGCTTATGGAAAACCAGGGACTTTTCCTTAGTGTAAATCAACATCTCCCTCTTGACGCTTGATTTAGGAATCCAAATGCTCTGTAATCTGTGCGATGTGAAAATTCAGATTTCGGGTTCTCGGTCATCCAGGTCATGGTAAATCTAGGTTCAGTATCTCTTGTTTTCAAAAGTAACATTTGCTGCCTTTTCCCTTCACTTGCACAGCCATTTCTGAGTTTTGCGGAGGGGAGGTATCAGCAGCCTGGGGCGAGTATATATTCTACAATCAAAAATGTACACATGGAGGATCTAAGTGCTGTATCGTAGGCAACTGGACATGTTTCAGTTCTTGAAGACATTTCACCTCCTACCCGAGAGGGTTCTTCAGTTCTGACTAACCGGAGGGGAGTTGCAGGCTTTTAAACTCTGTGTGGGAGTGTCCTGACAGAGTCATTAGGACATCTTGTGGGTTGCTAGGGCTAGGTGAGCCTGCCAAGAAACTGAAATAAGTTCAGTTGCCTACGATATAGCACTTAGATTTACTATGACCTGGATGACTGAGAACCGTCATCAACATACACATGGTGGGTATTTTTTTAGTCCATTCCAGTATTTGAAGGAAGGATTCATATTTCTCCACCAGAATTTGTTCATGGAAAATGCTTTGAACCAGCATTTAAACGGTTATTGGGCTGCACTTTTTTACCAAGTCAGGTAGAACGATTATGGGTTTAGCGTCTTGCTCGAGGACGCTGTGACATGGAGAAGCCAGGGATTGAACTGCCAACCATGCAATTGACAACATAATTGAACAGCTAAATGCATGTTATAAAATTTCTAGAGGTCTCTAAATCAAAGCAAAATGACACACTTGACTAGCATGGGAGCTTCTGTCTACATTGTCAAACAGCCACCATTGCCAATTTAAGTCAATTTATGTGATTCAGAAAGTTTCGTGCCAACTCTGATCAGCTAGTGAGGGTAATAACAGAGCCATAACAGGGGCGAGTTACACTTTTGCCTGAAAGAAAGTTCTTACTGATGGTGATTATGTGATGCATATAGAGTGGGTCAGGAATACAATTGCAACACATAATAACAGCATCCATATGATTATAAAAAGTTTGCTGAGACATTTTTAGATTGACAGGTGGAATCTGGATTAAAGATTTAGTTGTTCGCCAACATAATTATATATTTAAGGAAAAAAACTTGAATACAAATGAATTGTTTTGGTGTCTGTTCAATTGTTTTTTTGAAATGAGGGGTGGCTTTCAGTTCCTCCCTTGACTTGTAACACCAGTATTAATAAACTGCTGGCTATGGCCCTGAACAGAGTGGTTTACTTTCTGTTTGTCACTAGTGAAGATAAAATCAGACATTAACATGGTGACAGCAAATTCCAGCAAAATTTGGTTAAAAGACAGGCCTCGATCCAAAAGTCATTCATGTTTGATCAAGCTGAGTGGCCAAATACAGAGTAGAACATTTGTTGCTGTGAAAATAATAATTTCGCGCTAATGGTTATGATATGACCCTTGGAGTAAAATGAAAAAAAAAAAAAAAAAAAAAGCTGCTCAACGAGTTCTGTTTTACATTCAGTTTCAGACGGGCAGTAGGTCAATGTGAGAGCTGATGAGACGGTTAAGGCAGAGGAGAGCAGAGGGGGCTGCAGAGAGCTATGGACTTTGAGCTCAGCAGAGGGAGCCCTTTCTTCTGTGTGTGTGTGTGTGTGTGTGCTTGTGTGTGTGTCAATGCATGCAGTACATGTGGCTATGGAAATCTATCCTACAGTTGAGTGTGTGTCCAGGAAAAGCAGCATCTGTATGTGTTGTCTGTAATACATTTCTTGGGGGACTTTGACTCTGACAAGCAGCTTCATCCTCTTGCTTTATTAGATTGAAATGAAGCTATAAAAGCCTCCTGCAGGCATCCAGAGTGGGTCATGTTTAGAAAAAGAGGAATTAGAGGAGACACTTTCAGGAGCGTTGGTCCTCTGTTCAAAAACCTCGACCACAGTGATGCCTGAGAGAGAAAAAAAAAATCTCTCCCAGACGCTACAAAGAAGTAACCTTTTGGCGAACCCTGCTCTTAATATGCAAAACGTACAGACTCATCACAAGTTTCTCACATAGCAAATACCAGTGGCTTTATCAATGAGAAATAATGGACTCTCAGTGTTTTCTGATGTTTTTCTGTCTTCATGAAGATCTTTAAGATCTTTTTTTTTTGCTCCGGCATTGCCGCCTGGAGATTTTCCAGAGTCAAGAAACCTGATCCACGGCCCACGCATTTCTGTGTCCGCCAGAAATGACCTGTTCCCAAGAGTTCAAGAGGAAAAAAGGTCTTGGCACATCACACTTAATATCACATGCTCCTGCTCTCACACACACACACACACACACACACACACACACACACACACACACACACACTCATACAGCGGCGGCAAACACCAGAGTTATCATCGGGTCACACAGTAGTTCCTGTTATCGGAAGAAACGGCCCACAAAACGCCGACGCGCACAAACCCACCTATCGCTCCCATCCCTTTAAAACCGCCATTAAAACTCTATTCACCCGCACGCTGTGGGAGGGGTCGCCTGGAGGTGATGAGGGGAATGAGTTTCTATGGCGACAGTAATGAGCAAATGAGGTCGAGTGCAAGGACCCAGGGCTGCGATACGCTTTGTGCCTCCCTTTGTCCCCGTAACAGTGAAAATTAAGGGACGCAGGAACAACAGTATTGAGTACACATGACCTAATGAGTGTCCAGCGTTGGCCAGACTTTCGGGGGGGGGGAGGAGGGGAGAGGATCAGGGGAATGTGGGTGGGATGTGGCAGAGAGAGGTGCACACTGGAAGGGGTGGGATTATAGGCATTATGTCATGTTCCAGTTAGTTTTAACTTCTGATAACGTTTTTGTTTTTGCGCGTCCTATAGAATAACTTTACGATTGACGTCCGAAACAAATAAAAAAGAAATGAAGGTCTTGTCCTCTTCTTCTTCTTCAAACTCTGGACATATTTCCTACCCCAAACATTTCTTCCCCCTCTTTATTGTCATTTCTTCTCCTCCTCTGCTCTCCTCTCCCTGTCTCTCCGCTGACTGCCCTGAGTCGAAGTGACAGCAGCTCTCATTAAATACAAAACACCGGTCACATGCGGAATTGACCCCGCAAGTGTTCTGGCTCACCCTGTCCGTCCACCAGGCTTCACTCCCATCAGCCCCCCCGGAGGGAGACGACTGACGCCCCAGAGGTGTCAGGTATGGAGGGAGGGGGAGGAGGGTTGAGCGTATTTTTTTTATAGGTGGATTTAATGGATTTTGATGTGGACTGCCCATTATCACCAGTTTACTGCAATCAAACTAGGGGCTTTTTTTTTTTTTTTTAACTCAATACGATACATTTTAAGTTAAGTTTATTTCCTTTAAAATCACATTTGACTGAATAAACTATATGAGTGATGTCACCAGTTTGTCCAGATTGAGGGAATAACAGACACACACAATTCAAAGATGAAGAAAGTTCACATTTGGGAGGAGGCCGGGTAAGGTCGTGCTTTTTAATCACTGGATTTTCACCCAGGTGACCAGGATGTGAGTCGAGTGGTAACTGTTTTGAGGATGTGGTTATTTTGAGCGAAATCATGATCTTTTCCTAAACCTTGCCTATAGTTTTGGCGCTGTTATTTAGAAAATGTACCAGTGTCTTATTGGTGCTCTCGACGAGTTACTAAATGGAGGTTGACTAATGAGGTTGATGAATTTATGATAACGCATTCTTCATCATAATGTGTCACTGTTGGTGGTAAATATTGAGTTCAATGCATGTATATGATACGACTATACAATACTATACTATATATTTTCATACGCTTCCCTAGGACACTTAGATGTTATAATTCATTACGTCCCATATATTATGTTTTATGATTGATAATTAAGTGCATCAGAAAGCATTATGTGTTTATGAGTGTGGTCATAAAGTGTTATCAAGGCCTTATAAAACAGCATGGCCCCATAACTGGCCATAGAGGTGGTCCTCGTATAAAGTGTTACAAGAGCTACCTGAAAGTCTCTCTGGTTCACGTTATAATCTCAGACAGTGACACAAGTTCAGAGGCTCTGTACTTCTACGCCGCCGGCCCATTAAGCAGGGCTGTAAATGTTTGCCTGCCCGTCTGTCTGTCTGTCTGTCCGTCTGCATGCCTGTCTATCTGCCCGTATGTGAACGGACGAGGCCCAGCTGCTGCGTTATTGCACTTGGCTGCCTCTAACAACTTAATGGGATGTTTGATCTGCGCGTCAGACTTCCTGCACCGCCAGTGCTCGACGTTTAGCACTTTGATATTTAGACTTCCTCCGCTCACTACTCAAAAACTCAAAACAAACACACATGTGTCCACACACACGAATACACAAACACAGCGTTGACCTCATATCACCTGCAGCACACATTGCTAATTTGATTTGCTCCACAATGAGCACAGAGGAGAGCGCGCCAAAGCACACACAGTGGTCGTCAGCTCTTACTAACGGGACAAATATTTTCATAGTTTCCCCTTAAAGTGTGTAAAATAGTCCTGAGTGGGAAAGAGGCTCACTCCAAGACCATCAGTCATCTCGATTGTCATCACTTACAGGCCATGAGGATGACCTGCTCTCCACTCAGCAGTATCACTTACACCCCGGTGATGATGTCTGGCAGCCAACCATGACTGCTCTCCGTCTCGGAGACACATGATGATAAAAGACGTCTTCTAATTCTCATAAAGTGATGACTCAAGGTTAGGACCCCATCTCCCCGTCTGGAAATATCCAGTCTGTTTGAATGTTTTGTGTAGAGGCTGTAAATGTTTCCATGGCACTCATTTAGCAAGCACAAGATAGCCACTATGTATCTGTAAATCTGTTAGAATGGTGAACTGTTTCTTTTAAAGAGGGCTAAATTTGTTCGCTTAAATAGAGGGAGCAGCAACACAATACAGCACACAGAGAGGTGTCTTGACTGATGAAAAAATAAAGACAGTGGGAGATGGATCAAGAACATTAAAATATTGGATTAATATAATGTAACAGCGGGTTTCCATTAATATTGGACGATCATGTCAAAAGACCGAAACTTGATGGCACCTAGACTTTACCTTGCTATTTTCAGGCCAAATTGTCACCTTTGACAACTTTGACAACCTAAATTACTTGAGTCGGTTTTCTTTCCAATAATAAATAATGTTTATTCGCCAGCATTTGCAAGCCAGTTTACGGTTTTTGTCATAACCCACAAGATGCAGTGACACCATGTATCCAAAGAAGAGTGTGTGAGTCACAATGGTTTGAAGGTCAACAAAACCGGATATAATATCAATACATAAAATATCAAAAACTTTTTTGTTATTTTATAACTCATGTTGGCAAACTGGCTTATGGGACACTAACATTTAACAGACCTTTCTTTCAAATCGCCTTTGTGCAAGCAGCTTATTTGCATTTATTGTTTGGCGACAACCTCAAGTTGCCATAGAAATTATGGTCAAACACAGTGCTTTCACCCAGGAGGCTGCTATTTGTATCCCGTGTGAAACCAAAAGTCAACTTTGAGTGATTTTTAACTTTAGTATATAAGTGAGATAAACCTTAAAAGTGGTTGTAGTGTCTGTATCTCAATATTAAGCCTGTCCAACTCTGGGACATAATAGCTTTGTATACACACACTTAATTATTTGCATGAAGTTGGTTGTTTACCATTACCATCTGTTCTTACAAACAGTAGGTAGGGACAGGACAATCTCTTTTCTGGTCCACTATCATGGATGTTGCTTTCTAATGCAAACAAACACAGTAACTAGCAACTATGAGTACTCTGTGAACCCTTCAGGTTGTGTGTGTGTGTTAGCTCTTCTTGGCAGTTTCTTAAAAAAGATAAATACTAATACATTTGAAGTATCTGAAGTATTCTATTTTGTTTTTTCAAAATGACCCCCAAAAAAAGTTTCCTCTCATAGTTCAGAAATGTAGTGCCCTGTTAGCAATATGTGTACGTGTATGTGTGTTTGTTTTTCTCCACAGGTCATGTCGTGGATTTCCTTCAGAAACTTTGTGTTGAATCTATTAAATTCATGGGACCTTGTGAAATCCTACAGTTGTACTCTATTTTCAAGTTGTGATTTTTGAAAGTTTGGCAATTTAGAGTTGTGAGTTGCAAATTTCCAGAACCCAATGAAAAACAGACTTAATAGGTATCAGTCAGATAAAAATCTTGAAGTCAATGCTGTACAGATATACACTTACGAAATAAAATTTATTATGTCATGTCATGGTTCCAACCGCTTACCCCTTTCCATGGGGTCACGGGGTGTTGCTGCTGGAGCCAATCCCAGCCTTGTCTCAGGGCGAGGGCAGGGTACTCCCTGGATAAGCTGCCAGTTCATCGCAGGGCCCTCACTAGTGAGCAACGTGGGGTTCAGTATCTCGCTCAAGGACACTTCGACATGCAGCCCAGCACTGCCCGGAGCTGGGATTTGAACCAGTGACCTACTGATCACTAGTCGACCTGCTCTACCCGCTGAGCTACAGCCGCCCACTAAAATTTATTATTCTAATAAAAAAAATTTGTAGCACTTTCTTGACCAGCGGCATCATAAATGACAAAGACAACATGAAAAAGTGGCGCTACCAGGCTGCTACCAGGCTTTTTTCCAAAGATAGTGGAGATATGTAGTCCCCTGTTAGCAATATTGACATGTATACTTGTCTGTGTGTGTGTGTGTGTTACCAGAGATCGTGCAGGATATCATGCACACGTATGTAAACAAAAGAAGCGGGGGACAAACACTGGCCGACGCTGCATATGTTGGAGTAAACACAACACGTCAGAAAAGATTCATCACGTATGTATTTATGTATGTGTGTGTGTGAGACATTATATTGCGAGGGAGAAACAGTAAAGAGAGATCCTGCTGCTCAGGCTCTGTGGACACATTCCCTCTGCCCTCATTAGATGGTTAACCAGTGTCTAGTCAGGCACACAAAACACCAAGCCTTACAACTGACCGTCTGTCTCATCTCCAGAGACAGCAAACAAACCTCCCCGCAGCATCGATCCAGCACTTAAAGAGAACACCTGCTGCCGCTCAAAGCGATCCAAAAAGACGGGCCGGAAGAATGGAAAGGGCTGCGCCGTTGAGAAAACAGGCAAGCGAGGGAGTTTTCAATCGATTCGCTACATATAACAGCATCTGACATGCATGTCGGTAGCGGCTTGCTAATTACAGCCACAATCTACACTAGGAGGTTGTTGTGTCACAGGGTTCCAAGAACAATCTGCTGATTGTTGTGTGAGAAGATTGGTCAGACAAGGGCCAGCCACTTTCCCCCCCCAATTATCCCCATTTAGTGGTTCTGCTTCAAGCTGCCTGGACAGGGAAGAGGGGAAAAAAGGAGGAAGCCAAGGAAAAATTACAGACATCAAAAGCGACAAGAAAGAGACGGACGGGAGAACGGCGTCCATCAGCCAGCGAGCCATTTTTTGGGGTTTTTTTGTCAACACGGAACTGTGGAAACTTGAACATGCTCGCAGGCGTGAGGTTTCTACTTTGAAGCGGCGGTTATTTTAAGAGTGAAGTGAGCGATGGTCCTTGGCCTAATGAGCTCAGCCACCTCCCCCCCACCTACCTACCCTGTTAGCAGGGGCAAGAGAAGGGCGCAAGGGGGGAGTCAAAATGGGACGATTATGAATTGAGTTAATGAGCCTGGGTGGAGGTGGGGGTGGATGGGTTAGGGGCAGCCTGAGAATTCACCCTTTCCCCCCCGCCTCTGTCCTCTGTTTCCTTCCTCCACCATTCCTCTCTTCCTTCTTTCTCCGTGCAGGTGTTTTCACAATGTGCTGATTCCCAGTGATGGATTCCTGTTGTTTAATGTAGAAAGTGTCAGACTGGCCGGACGTGATTGCTAAGTGATGTATTTGATGCTTCGCTCCGACTCCTCACAGCTTCGTGGCTGTTTGCTCCTGATCTCTGACCTTTTTCAGAGAAGAGCAAGGGGAATCAATACGACGAATTAAAGGAGCAGCGCGTAGGATTAGGGGGGATCTATTGCCACAAATAGACTCTAGAATGTAAGATTCATAGTTTTATTTTTATTTTTTGCATTTTTTTCTTATCAGCTAAAACTAAGACTATACAGTCAGAGCAGGTCTTCTTCCAAAGAGTCTGCCATAATAGTCAAACCAAATGCTTGCTCTGAATTTGGCACTGAAGCAAGGAGGAGCAAGGAGGGCTATTCAGTTGGTTGCAATCTGCAACCTCACCATTAGATGTCCCTCACAGTACACAGTGATCCTTTAATCGATACATGTGTCAGGTAATGTGTAAAGCTGAGATGAAAATGTAACTCTACTCATCACTTAATAATGATACTGAGATGACTGATCCAATCAGTAATCCAAATCCGAATCACAATCAAAAATGTGTGATATCCAAAATCACACAAGCAAAACACAGTCCAGTAAAACTCAATTGTCTGTACAAGCACTCGATCGCAACAACATCAACTCATCACACGATCTCACCAATATCGAATCATCAACCAGACTAGTTTTAGCAATTTCTGTAATTTCAAACAACTTTCAGGTTAAACTATTGTCAGGCCATCACGGGGATTCAAAGATGTTCTTACCCAAGAAGACTAGCTGGAAGACGTCAAAAAGAAGAACCGAGACAGCCCAGTTTTATTATTTTATTTATCTATTTATTGATTATTTTTAGTCAAGATCAGATAATTCAAATAATAAAAAAATAGAGCAGGTCAGCTTAACACACAGGTCAAAATCTCATAGTGAGAACAAGTCAAGAGGAGCGAGGCAGCTCAGCGGACAGCCTGGATCTTCACTCTCGTCCCTCTCATCGTCATCTTTAAGGTACACAAACAATACAAGAGATAATTATATTTTGTTTTGTGGCGTATGTTTATTCTCATTGTGACTTTAAAACATCACATTTGTATCCGCTAACTGAGTCAAAGTCAGACTTGGTTCAGAGAGTGGAACTAGCCCTGCACGTGAGTTCTACTTACGCAGCCCCCTCCTATGTCCAACCATCCACCCATGCTGGTGTGAGAATGGAGAGGTGAGCCAGTGGACACAGTGAACCCTGTGGCCGAGCCGGGCCAGGACGGAGGATGGTGGAGGGACACAGAGACGGGTGGTAGGGAGGGGAGGCGAGTTGTGTTTGTGTTTTTCGGCCTAGCCTACTTAGACTGATTTCAGCCCCAGCAGCAACCCGTCAGCGCTCCTGCGCTTCACCAACTGAGCTCGCCTCAACACCCCGACTTGATCAGTCAACCATGTGACTCAGGCCTGGAGCCAAGAGGGCCAGAGACAGACGGACGAGAGGGGAGCGAGAGAGGAGAGAGACAGACAGAGGAGAGGCTTGATTTCATAAGCCGCAACATTATTCACATTTATCAATTTAATTTTCGGTCTGAGACGCCAAATCTGGTGGCTGGAGAGTTGTATCAAACCACTTATCTCCACGATTTATCAAGCATCCTCAAAGGCACCCAGAGTCCAACGGAGTGACACGGGGTCAGGGCAGCGGACAAAAACCCTCTTTCTGCATTTGCCCTCTTTAAACCGGACCGACTTTTCCATCACACATGATAGCAGACTGCTGATGCTCAGCTCTGTATCAAAAGGAAGCCATTTCCCACACTGAGGCCTGTCTCTTTCCCACAGACGACTCCCAAGCGTTCAGAGCAGATAGCCGCGCTCTGTCTCGATGTGCTCGGTGACGACCCACGCTGCCAAGTTTATCATCGCCACATACTGACACATCGCTCCACAGGCCCCCCCATTCATCCACTTCTTCATTCTCCTTCACCCCAAAAATGTGTATTGTTTGCTGCGAAGACATTAAAAAAAAAAAAAAGAAAAAAAAAAGACGGGACTCAAACAAGAGGGCTTTCTGTGCGGTGCTGAGGCGCCAGCTTCGGTAAACAAAGCTTGATAATAAGAGCTCAGTTACAGCGACCTCCCCTCCCTCACATGGTGCGTTGTTCAACGTTACATAAGCAGGAGTGTCGTCCAAGACGTGTTCACCTCTCTGTGTGGGATGTTTGACGTTGTTTTCACGCACCTCAGCAGCGACTTCAGGGAGACTTCACATGAGAGGGAGACAGACGGGCGGGACAGAGCAGGACTGGCCTGGTGACATTTCACTGGCGACAGCGGCAACACACTGCGACCTTTCAGCTCCGTGTCCTGCATTGAGGGGACGTACACTGCTGGGCCAGCACTGATAGCAGAGATACGACTGTGTGTGTGTGTGTGTGTGTGTGTGTGTGTGTGTGTGCGTGCGTGCATGCGTGCGTGTGTGTGTGTGTGGGTGTGTGTGTGTGTGTGTGTGGGACATTAAAAAGCAAACAGTGGTGTCTCCCTGCCTGTCTGTCTCCATGGCTGCAGTGATCCACAGCCAGTGTCATCAGGGCTGGCAGTCAACGTGGGCTAACGTGTTCGGACGATGTTTTCTTTCTTTTTTAAACTGACATTGATTTTACAGCAAATTCAATGAGTGACACACGTTTCTCTTTGCTAAACCTGGAGCTTAGAACAACTGTCTTACCTGAAAGGTCACAGCATCGCATCCTGTTAAAGGGCACTTCAGCGATAATAAAGCTCATCCCTTTAACACATTTTTAAACCATTTAGCAAAGCACTTAAGTGGTGATATCTTTAAAGATATATATATATATATATATATATATATATATATATATATATATATTACAAAAGGAACTGTAAAATGCAAAGAAAAAAACATTTATATATATTTGTAAGACTATTAAATGGTTAAGTAAGGAATGTGATTAAGCTAAGCAGGCAGTGCTTTAATTGGGACGGTTCTCACCAGCATGCAGTGCCGGCACTTTTAAAAAAAAAAATTAATCTGTGGCGTAGCACCACGTCCTAAAAGCTGCCGGCACTCCTTAATTCCAGTTAGCCAATTGGCCACCAACAGGTAAATAGGGGGCTGCTGGCACTTGTTATTTACCACATCTAGCAGGTATCTGCCACCAGCTTTATAATTCAACAGCCTTTAACAGAAAGCTGACTGCCGTTTTACGTGGGGTAAGGGTGTTAGTGGCTCCGTGATGTCCTGTCAGATCTTTAGCACTCAGGTGCCATGAGACGGCTGCTTTTGTGTGTAGGTGTTGTCAGTGCAGTGGTGATATTCAGGACGATTTCTCCTCCCACTGTGATTTTGCCGCCAGAGAGAACTAAGGCCGTGTCCGCACGTACCAAAACAATCTTTTTTTTCCCCCATGTCTTCCTCGGCATCGTTTCAAGAATATTTGTGTCCAAACGGACCCATTGTAAACGACTCAACACGCTTTAGTTCATATTCCACGCCCATAGGTGGCGTTTGAAAGAGAAGAAGAGATGGAGCATGTGCATAAAGTGTGTGCACTGTATACAAACAGACAGTTGAAGGAGAAACCGAACACAACAAGAAGAAGACGAAAATGGCTTAATCAGTTGTCCATAATCCTTTTTCGCTCAGCGAGCATAATATTTTGCCATAGTAACCCTAATAGGCTCAATATCTTCTGCAGCATGAACACAAGCATGGTGTCCGCCCGTTGTTGTTGTTGTTATGAGATGTTGCGGGGTTAAGAGGTCGAAGGCTACAGGTGGGGCGATGTTGTTGTCGATACGCAAAGTATGCAGATTCGCTGTCCACACAAGAACACAAGGGCGGCGTTTGCAGATTTTTCCACCCTGAGACCATGTTTCAAATAACAGCGTTTACAGGATCCACATGGCTGATCGGCTAAAACGATGCAAAACATGTTTGTTTACACACAAAAGCTTTTCCATGTGGATGGCCCCTAATTTCATTTGAATTTCTTCAGAAGGTATTTTATATCATTTTCATCATATCCTTTGGTATGACAGCTTGGGTTTTCCATCTGGCAAACAACAGCCTTCAAACTCAAACTCAGAGAAAAGACAAACAAGACAACAGTCTTTTCTTTCTCCTTATCTGTCTTGATATTATGCCATTGATGAGCATTATGTTTTATCTGTGAGGGAAAAGTTCAATGGGGGCTTTGTGCCTTTGTCCGGCCAAAGTTCACTGCAGTGCCATCAGCTAACAGGCAGAGCCTCAGCAAACAGGGCAGATCACAAATATTCATTTATATCAGATTTAAAACAACAACAATAATGGCAAGGACTATTTCTGAACTCATGAATCCAGCCATTATGTGCTGATTAGTTTATCAGTCTGTTTAATGTCTCATGACTCCTAAACTCCCTCTTAATGCTCACTCTGTCTCCATGTTGTTCACCGCAGCCAACCGGTCAAGCTAGTCATTCTCCGTTTGTTTTTTCTTTCTGTGATATAGTACATGCTGTGTTTATTAATTAAAATGAACAGTTGATTATCAGAAATAAGAGTGACAATACATTTTAGAGTACACGCTAAATTCCCATACCATGTGCTCTGAATGAAGGATTGTGTTACTAACAGACTGATTCTACTTTCACCCAACCTTTTTTTGTTGTTTTTTTTTTCAGATTTTGGTCAGTATTTATCTTGGTAATTACGATATTATCATATTTCACCGTTCTATATTTTACTCAAAAATAGCCTTCTCAATTGCAAGTGTAGCATTAGTACTTTTAATTAAAGGGTCTCTCCATCAATATCACACAGTGAAGGTACAAGTCTTGGGGAGTACATGGGTGCACATGTAATAAACATAGCATAGAGCCTTTTGTGGCTCTGGAGGAAGACAAGTTGCTTTCAGTTAATTTACTCAGTGACTTGTTGCAGTGTGGCTGAAGCAGTATTCTGAAAGCAGTATTTTGAAAAGCAGTCCACCGGTCGGCATCGCACTTCTATAACACTGTTGGAGACATTATGGACAAATCAAAATTGCACCAGCTGAACGATAATCTTTATTATTTCACATATTCTTCTTCCTGTTCAAAGCCTGGAACCTAGCCTTCATTAACCATAACGCAACGTAGCCACTAAATTCTTCTTCTGGAGCCACAATAGGCTTTGTACCACTTTCTAACATATGTAGTTGTACTTCCAATGACCTGTAAATATACAAGTATTGTTTAAAACTGATGGAGTTACCCTTTAAGTTTAAGAACATTATAATTATACGTTGACACAGCCACAGAGGTCTGGTCCCATTTAATAACATGAAACCTGCTCAGTTGCACATGAAGCCAAATAACGCCTCACCTGAAAGATGTCTTCCACATCGCTTCCACAGTGTGGGGCCACTGGAGACTTGCACCGACCTAGCCGAGTAACTGCCAATTTTAGCGCCTGGCTAACTTGAATGGGGATAAAATAATTTAATCGTCCAGCTCTTCGAGGCTTCTTCTAGACCAAGTGGCTCAAATTCTGACAGTGAAATGAGTCATGTCATGGGGATTGTGAGGCTCATAAAACATGCACCCACCGTTTTACCGTTTAGCTCATTACGTAATGGGAAAAGGTCTCTCGTGGCGTCACATGATGATGTAATTACACTGTTTGGCCACCATGAAAACTGGTTTCAGAACCTGCCACTCGTCCTGGGGGCCCTTAAGTTATGGATCTGAATACTTTATCCACCACTGGTCACTGAGCACCTTAAGAGAGACTTGCTATCTAGACATTTATAGTTTTTTGTAATATTAACAAATGTAATGATATGATCAAAAGCTGGCACAAGAACCTGTCTGATCATCTGACCCAACATGTTTTTCTGCCCTGTTGGACTTGTCACCAAGGCAATGTCACCACAGTTTCTGATCGTGGTTACTGTTCACGTTCTAAGCACAGTGTTATTGTCCCTGATGGTCACTGTGGCCCGGATTTACAGAAGAAGACAAGAAATGACATGATGAGTGTGATGAGGACTACTACTGAAAT
Organism: Sparidentex hasta; assembly: GCA_030272975.1. NCBI lineage: Eukaryota > Metazoa > Chordata > Actinopteri > Spariformes > Sparidae > Sparidentex > Sparidentex hasta. Next base: position 111,255 of record JARJLU010017546.1, on the reverse strand, counting down.
GAAACGACTGATCGCTTTAACGTAAGCTTTCCCATGCACCCTGCTCTATATCATCAAGTAGATCAAAGAGATTCTGAGGAAAGACGAACAGTGAACAGACACCACTTTGTTTTATGGTTTATGTTTAACAGGCAGGGGACGGCCAAGATACATGTGTGGATAATTGAATAGAGCCTTGTGAGCAGAACTTGAGTTTAAAGAGCTTAGGGCTCTCTGTTTCTTACCCTCAATCATTGTGCAGAGGTCTTCACTTCAGTAGTTCCCACAAGCAAACATAAGTTAATGTGCTGTTGAGCAAAATCAGCTCTCTCAGCAAATCTGACAGGAAATTCCCAACGAAACCACCAAATCCCTCATTCGACTTGAGGGAGGAGAGGAAGGAAACTGCTGCAGTGCCAAACCCGACAATTAACTGACGTTTTTTTCTTCTTCTTCTTTTTTTTTTTTTTTTCTTTTACCTGTACTGCCACATAAACAAGCTGTCAAACAAAATGAAAGGGAAATGTCATACAATTGGTTAAGAGCCATGCAATAGTTCCTCATTCTGGCTGTCATCATTAAGAGCCAGAGTCCTTCAGTATTTTCTTACACCTCTCAAAGGTTTTTTTTTGGTTCATGCGGACCTCATCAGCCCTTCCTCTCACACGTTCGCCTCTGTCTGTATTTTCTTTGATTAAAATAAATGCTTCTCCGGGGGTGAGACACAGAGGAAGTCGGAACAGAAATATTCAACTCCCCTGCTCGGGAGATGTGATGTTGATATATGCCGGACAGGGCTCCACAAAAGGTTATTGTGTGGCTTAATTGCGTCCAGCGGATTGTGACGGCGGTGGGGAGCGAGCTAAGGGTGCCGCCCGTGCGCAGATTGGGCCGAGCCTTGCCCTCTATGCCGCAACTGTTCCACAGCTGTCATCGCCTTATTGTCCCACCAATTACCCATAATTACTCCTGGCAGCAACAGCACCATTCAGAGATGATTCCTGCCTGTTTGATCGTGGGAGGATGAGGATGTTACAGTCTTGTCTCGGACGTAACAGAGAGGAGGAACATGCAAATGATCTGTTTTAAAGGTCAGAGATCTGATAAGCCCTCACGAAACTTCAAGACGGACATGACAGTGCTGTCTCTACTGCATTTGCGGCGCCTCTGGGAAAAAAAGGCAACATACTTATATATCCAGTCTGAAGTGGGCTATGACAGGAACAGTAAACATGAGTGCTGCTGCCAAATCTACGTCATATAATACAACAAATTATTAACGTGAGCACAAGCATTGCCATATATAAGTGACTAGGGTCGAGACTTGGAACAAATGACTTGAGTGGTATGTTTGATAGATGATTGTGTGATTCTGGAAGGCAGACATTTTTTCACTGTTCTCTGGTATTTTATAGACCAAATGATGAATCTATATTTGAGAAAGTAATCAGCAGGTAAACCGATAACCATGGGCTTAAAAAGCATGTGTAGCGCCTCCAGTCCTTGCAGCCCTGTCTCCCTGCTGTGATCCAGGACGGCAGCTCTCCGGTGCCACACCCCAGCTGCCAGACGGAGGTCGAGCAGTGTCAACAGTCTCCGGACGACTTTCATCTTCAAATGCCAGCCTCCTGCCTGGCTTTCCATGGACTTTCATCTTCACTGCTGTCCCGCTGCCCGAGGACTACTGAGGACACTAAAGAACACTGGAGGAGAATTTTCCACAATCTGGCAAACAAAACTTTACTAATGGCCTGTATATAAAGTTTTAATAAATATAATTGTCCCTAAGAGCACCTTAGATCAAATTACTGTGATTAATGGAGACTTTTTTCCCCCAATATTTCATGATTTCTATATTATAGATTATATTATAGGTTATCTATATTTGTGTTTTTGTCTGGCTTCTACTGAGTACTACCCTCTACGCTATATCATGACATGCTTTAAAACTTTAAAATAATTACAACTTGAAAATGTTTTATAAATGGTACCAGAAGTCATACCATATTATAGATTGTGGATTTTTTTTTTTTTTTGCTCTTTTTTTTTTTGCTTCTTCTTTCAAATTATTCCTGCTTTATTTCAGTGGTCACTGTGCCAATGTGTCACTACATTGATTTGTGATCTTACAACCCAGCTCTATGTCCTGCGGTGCTATGTTGGTCCAGTGTACCACATTGAGACATTTGCATACAACTAACATTATTCTCCACGCTGCATCCCCTAAATCACCCGCTGTGAAGCCTTTTATAGGACACAGAGCACGCTGCAGATGTGTCTGCTCTCCAAGTTATGAAGCCTATGTGTCTGCCTGCTACTGGTTATTCAAACCAGAGTTTAATGATTACAGAGGGCCCAGACGTGTTCCCATGCTGCAACTGATTTCACTGTCATTTTTCATCCACGAGCAGCTGGACGAACTTTACAGCCACAGCTCCTTCACTTAATCATATTTTATTGCTCCTCTGACCCTCGCTGCTGAGGGGAGATGGCAGAACATGGTGGGCCGGGGCCTTAAACTATTAATTATAAACCAGCCCGCTCTGTCTGTTTACCAGACAGCCACTTCCGCAGATAATACACACAGTGGCACTGGGCCCTACAGAATATATAGGGGTCACCAAATAATAACACTTAACTCCTGGGTTCGGGGTTCCCGGCAGACGCCACTGCAGTTCCTGCAGTTCTCAGCATATGTCTCAGTTCCCCCTGGGCCAACCAGCGCCTCATCTCTTCATGGGTTGGCTGTCACCCCTCCAGATCATAGGATCCTGCCCCTAACTCCCCAACGGTGGCCCTGCCTTTTGCCTCTGCTGAAAGCCTCCTGCCCAGCCTCCCAAGGGCTTCTGCTCTTTGCCCCTGCTGTATGATGGCCCCCCAGACCTGCTCTGTCCTTCTCCCCTGCATCCAGGTCACCCCCAGACATACTCTGCCCTTCTCCACTGCCTTCTGGTCGCTCCATGGACCTGCTTTGCCCTTTGCCTCTTCCTCCTAGTCACCCTCCAGACCGGCTACACCATTTGCCCCTGCCTCCTGGTCTGTCTAAGATTTGACTTTTTGTGACTTAATTGGGATGTGGACACAGGAGGACAGCCAAGAACAGGCACTCAGCCGTAAGTCCCACTGACCCTCCTCCATCTTGTTCAGTGGACTACCAGGGCCACAACAATCTCTGTCAGTACAACTGACACGTCATTATATCTCAGCCGTATGTTCTGTGGTTTTCTGGTTTTGATGGGCTGCACTTGTGTTTCGCGGTTTAACAAACAGCCAGTGGTGGAGCTGATACAGTGGACTGTTACCTGTTAGCAGCTGTAGTTAATCCAGTAAACACACCCAACAACTGGCTGTCGCAACTGCAGTATCTCTGGGCTCGAACTGTAGAGCAGGGGCAGCCTGGCTTCAGTCTACCTATCCCCTCTGCAGAGACACTGAGTGGCCACCATAAGCTTACATAAGCTATTATAAGTCATACCAGACCAAGTGAGGCTGTAACAGTAAAATGTCTAAATGTTTTGAGGACTGTGTTATTTCTTCAATGTAGCCTTCCTTTTAATACCTCTTTCAGTGTTCATGTTATTTTGTCTCTACCCCCTGTAATCCCCATTAGTACACACACATTGCCAAATTGACATATTTCACACGCGGAGCTCGGAAAACGGTGGCTCACTGAACAAGGAAGTTTCTATTCAAGTGACAAGTGAATATGATTTTTGTGGTGTCGGCGTATTAACTTTTTACACCTCGCCGTGCCAGCGTCAATAGTCGAGGCTTCCAAACCACACTGCGCTCACTTCCAGGACGCACACTGGGAACTCACAACATTTTTCGAAGGCTTTAATAAGAAGACGGGCCTTCGCGATTATTATGCGAGGCAAGACCAAGGTCAGCTGGAGACCTGCCGCCCGGCTCATGCCGGCCGAGCCAGCACCTCTGCCATGCTGGGTGGAGACTGTGAAAACTTTCTGAGAAACAGCCCACAGTTTCAACTCCACATGTAAGAAATCAAATGCTCAGAGCTGCGAGTCTTGAGTTGATGCAACATGTCCTGGAAAGCCTCCTTGCTGCAGTGACCCAGGGAATATCCTCGCATATAATTAACTCGTGCCGCAGTCTCTCCATGGTATATCAAATGTGAGCAAATGGAGGTTTTATAAAGTGGCTGCGGATCTGTAACTTCCAAACAGACCGAAACACGGCTCTCCAACCCTTGGATGAGACCCAAATAGGAGAAGACACAACCGGAGTGAAGTTTGCTCCAAGCCATATCTAATATCTGTTAACCCGGAGTACCGAGCTCTACTCTGCTCCCACAGTCAGTCTGAAGAGACTTTTTACGATGTTATAACATTAGTCAGAGCAGCCGTTTTCCAGCCACCCCCCTTTCAGTTTGGTCCGAGGATGGATTAGGAAACTCTGGATCAAGCAGCATGGGAACACAGAAACCAGCCAGAGGTGCCGGTAAGATCCTCCCCCTGACTTTACACAACAGAACATAGATGGACCCACGCTCGCTCGGGCAGATACAAACACTCACAACAGCGTTCGTCTGCCCCGCGTCCCCCTGCGCTGTCCTCACCTGCAGCAATAACTTTGTCACGTCATAAAAAAAACAGTCACCAAAATGAAAACCATTTCCACGTCCGCCGCTGCCAGGAGGTAGCGAATGAGGAAACACCTCGCCAGCGTTTCATTCAGACGCCGTTCGCGAGGGGAGCCCAGCTTTCAACCATGTTCCTCGCACTTGGCTCTGGGGGTCCCGCACGGCTCAGCAAAAAACAGCACAACAGCTTCTTTGTGCGCGCCGCATGTATTTCTGGCCTTAAGGAGCTTCGACACAATGCAAGTTTTATTTTCATGCGCATTATGCACGTTGGAAAATGTTTTGCAGCGTTTTCGCAGGGGCGCTCTGGCCTCTCGGGCCGCGGAGACGCACTGTGGAGACGAGGGTCTGCGTCTGACAGAAGTCACACTCAATCCGGGCTGAGGGAAAGCATGCGGTGGCTGCAGGCACTCTGCAGCGTTTCCAGCCCTGCCCGAGCTTTCCATTCATTTATTTTACGCTTTCCCCCCCAGTTCCCCTGTTCTCACAGAGCTCAAGGGTGGCCTCGAGGTTAAAGGAGCATTTGCTCACCGTAAACACAGAACCCTCCATGTTTGGTAAAATGCATTATCTCATCATCGTCACGTTACTCACAGTAGATCTAATAGCAATTGCGTCTGCTTGATTAATACGATTTTGATGGTCTGCTACTCTGCCAGCTCCAAAGAACATTACTAAAGTGGTGGCTGCGCCGGCCGACACTTAATTCAGAAAGCTGAGGCTGCTTTTGCGCCTGTAATAATGAGATTTATGCCCCGGCCGCTACCTATTCCTTTTTTGTGTGTGTGTGTGTGTGTGTGTGTTTTTTCTTGCATTTTTTCCACCTCAATTTCCAGTTACATCCTTAAACGGTGAAAGAGCTCAAATTAAGCAGCCACAGTGGCAATCTGGTTCCTATTTTGGGACGTAAAAGATTGAAAATGAAAAAGAAAAAGAACAGAGGGAGCGAGCTGCTGCCTGGCACCACCAACATGCTAACCATTTCCATGTGTCCGTGTTTCTTGCTAAATCCCCCCACCCCGCCTTCCCTTTTTTTTCCGGCCGTGTCCCGCTGCTTCTTCCCTCGCTAAACAGACTATAAAGAGCAAGCATGGCAGTGGGAGGGACCCGGCAAGGTGCAAGCATTTCTCGCAGCCAACCACAGTCCTCCTTTCCAGGTCTGGCCGCTCTCCGACTCCCCAGATTGGCTGCGCCGGGCACACAGATGTTCCTTCTTTAATGATTTTTGTAACCATTAAGTTAATAGTTGTTTACGGCAGTGAAATGCAGGAATGTGGGGGAAGCTGAGGAGGGGGGAGCGGGATGATGGATAAGGAAGTAGGGAAGTTTTGAGAAGGGGGGAGGGGTGTGTGATCATGGGATAAATGCGAGGGGCGGGGGGGCTGGCAGACCTTGGGCCAACTGCGGTGGAGACTGTGGGTTGACATTACAAGGGGGATGGAGACAGGGGCTTCACACATAGTCTGTCATGTAAAGACACACGCGCACACTTCCACACAGCCACATGATTGCATCGATATCCTTTGTTGACCATCAAAGTCACGAACACGAAAGATCCAGAAAGAAAAGGCACTCACATGTTGTAGAGTATGGGTGCATGTCTGCCTCTCAGACAGTTTGGAATTTTGATAACTGACCACGATCCTTAGCAAAGCAACACAGATGTATGTGTAACCATCATAAAACCAACTTTGATGCGTTTGATTTGATGCAGTGCTGGCATTTAAAGATATAATATGTAACATCTCTGCCTTAAAATGTCTAAAAATGACTAGACCTTTCTTCTATATCATGTTGAGGTGTTTGCTTACTTTGTCAGAAACATTTCCAGCACCTTTAGCCTCTGTGCTAAGCTAGTAGCTAATGGACCAGTACGCTAAATGCACAAATACATATCTTTTTTGTAATAACACTGTTATACATGCTGGTGAGCCACTAACAAATGCTTAACAGGTTATTAGTTAATTAATGTATGTTGTCCTAATTTCCATGCAGCCCTTTTTGTATGAGTTCATAGTATCCAATCAGTTGAAGGGAACCCAAAAGTTGCTCTACTGTAAGGAAAACATAGGATCACTCAGCTGCTGTGATCTCGCTGTGTCTATGCATGTTGGTGCACATATGCTTTCACATTAGAGCACAAAGGTTATACATCACGCATCGATTTCCCTCGCGCTGTATAAACTTTCCCTCAGACTTCTGCTGTCAGCCAGCTTCCTCCTCCAGTTTTTTTTCTTTTTTTTTTCTCTTGTGTCCCAGTGGACATCTAAATTCAATCATGCATTTGTCCATATACTGCTGGAGCCTTCAACATCTAAACACATGAGTCAGCAGTCAAATACAGTGATAACTGCTGTGCAGAGGACTGTGGGATTGTGGGTCAGAATAGCCAGAAAAGCATGCTTTTTTGCATACTGCAAAATGCAACCGGATGTAGTAGGACATCCTTTCACATACTTCACAGTGAGACTAAATCTAAATCTTTTTCTCTGGCAAACTAAATAGTATGGCAGTATGGGAATTGGAACACATGGCCAGTCTGTGGCCAGGTACAACCCCAGTGAAGGCGTGGTGTGCTGGGTCAGAATGAGTCCCAGGTGTCCCACAGAGGATGGGGAAGGGTGGTTCCGGCGGGGGCAGTTGAGACTGTGGTGACCGCTAACGATGCTAACACAAACCTTCTGCCACAGCCATATAAAATCCTGCCCCTTATTAAGAGGGGAAAATGACGGATGGGTTTCCTATATGGTCCCTTGAGGGGCTCTGTGGAGTGTGACGTGGAGTGATGTGGGGGTGTGCAGCAGGACGGCTCATATACCTCTGCTGTACGTATCATCTGATGGTCCTGTCTTGGGGAAGACTTGAAATCTACCATGAATGATGTGCAGAGACAAACCGCAGGCACATGTTTGATGTGTTTGTTTGCTGATTTGGTAGTGTTTGCTTTGGATTCAGCTTCCGCTGAAACGGCCTCTGTGAGTACGGCCCACATTCATTACATGTGACAGAGTTATACTAGGCTTGAAGAGATGAGCTCAGATTAGCTGCTAAACCACCAGTTTGGATTGAGATAGTCACATACCACAATGTAATTAGGCTTTTCTGCTCCACTACTCTCCCCATACCAATCCAAAACTATACATGACTTTTACCGTCTCATATGAGTGAAATGCAAATGATTTCACTGTGCCTGCAACTAAAATATTGATCAGTTTAGTCTTTAAAATGAAAGAAAGAAAGAAAGAAAGAAAACGGAAGGCTGAAATAATCTGACAGTGGACAAATCCAAGCATTTAGATCATGTATTTTTTGCTTCATATGTGGCCAAAACACATCATTTACTACAATTGCATTTTCCTGTCCTATTGATCGATGTAATCGATATAATATTAATCGTATTAGTAATCAACTACTTGTTTCGGCACTAGCTGACACTTCAACAACAGCATTTCCATGCACTTAAAGCCACTTTAATCAATATTCTCATGTAAGAGGTCCTATCTTTTTGGAGAAAAAACTGAGATAAAGCCACCATTCACCACTGCTAAATACCAAACTGCCAAACAAACAAAAGTTAGCAGCTGGCTACTGAACTCATATTTAAGTACTGGGCTGGAGATAAGCCTGATCCATGATATTTTTCGCAGGAGTCAGTAGAGACCAAAATAAAACTAAAACATAGCTAAAAGAAAAAAAATGGACATGGAAATTCATCACATGGCCAGAAACACAACCACAGCTGAATGCTAATGTTGCTCTGTGTCTGCTGGATGTGTAACTGTTGGCTAAACCACGGATTAACCACCAGGCCGATTGTGGCCGGTACCCTAGGGCTTCCAACCTCTGAGGGGCCTCCAAAACCCCCACCAACTGTGGTCTCATCCTGTCTTTGTGCCTAGGGGCCTCTGTATTCTTAATCCATGCCTGGGCTAAACCATTAGGAAAATTAACTTTTTAAGGTGATGATATGTGGTTGTTGTGCTCACAGCTTGCTGCACTGCCACCTAAAGGGCAAAAAAAGGTAATTAAAGAAGGTTTAGGATCATGCCAAGAGAGGGTGGGAGAAATCTATGTCAACCATTTCAGCAAAAAGAAATTCCTCAATAAACATGCATCGGTCCACTGTCGCTCGCTGTATTGATTACAGATTTGTTTTTGTCTTGCTCCAAGTCTCTCTTGCCTCTTGACCTGAAAACAGTCAAGAAGCTTTATTTTAAGTAAAGCTGTGCGGGCAACCACATTCTAAACCACAATGTTACAATATATAATTCCACACTCTCCCAGCTGTACCTGTATGTATTGGCCCAACACCTCGGATTTAATGCTACACTTCACCTACTAGTCTCACCTCCTAAACAGCTGAGTGCTACAGCTGCTGCACCCCCCCTCCCCCCATTAAACCTGTTTCTATCAGCAGGCCGGCCGCGTCCATCAACAGGAAATTAACCCCAGCTTCCCTGTAATGTGAAACAGCATTGGGCTCCATAACAGCAATTCTCATTCACAAGTCTTACAGAAACACACACACACACACACATACATGCACACGTAGTTAAAAATATGCCCTGACGCCTGGGACTGGGGTGAGGATGAAGTCATCAACACACATGCAAGAGTTTGCATACACACACATTCCTGTGCACAGAATTTCACCCATACACACACACATGCAGGCAGTATTCCGAGCACTAACTGGCTGAGGAGGCTGTGTTATGGCTTCATTGTGGGCAGACGTACAGCTGGGAATGTGGGACGTGGAGGCTAAAATACCTGGCAAGGCCAAAAGTCTGGGAAAGGAATGCTGCACTGACAGGAAGGTATGGATAGGAAACTCCAGGTATTTGTGTGTAGTGAAAACAGAGGCCACTGTTGTCAACCGTCATTATCATTTATGGCTAAACATAAGCATGTATTTTGTTCACTTGTAACGAGATAAGGTGGAAAACTGAGTTTAATGAGATAGATATGCAGATTTCCTCCAGGCCCTGCCACAGCCGCGAAATGGTCACCGGAGCTGATCGCGGCTGTTGTTGGACAATGCTTGTGTTTCCACCTGATGCCAAACAGCGACGCACACACCAGGTAACAAAGACAACTTCTGGTGAAAAGTCAGGGGGTCACCGATGTTGATAAGATCAATTCCGTAAGAACACTGAATGTATATTGAACATTTTGTGACCATCTAGTGTAGGATCACTAGGATCATCATCTGCTGATGCGGACCTTGAATATCTGTACCCACTTCATGGCAATCCATTCAATTGTTTTTGATGTTTTTTTCCCTTATAACCAAAATGTCAACCAAATGGTGCCATCCAAGGGATGTAATTAGGATTCATCCTCAGAGGATCTTGAATATCTGTACCAGATTTCATAGCAATCTATATTTCAGATATTTCAGTCTGAACCATTGTGTTGAAGCAATTGGCCAACAGCAATATGGCAAACGCCCAGACCAGAGGCTACTATTAGGCAGACCATGGTCCAGGTCTAGACACAAATTCAGTCCTATCCAGACCTTGACCTATAACCAATAACTGATTGAGAATTAAAACATTTTGATGGAGTGTTTCTATATAAACTGCTACCAACACTGGTTTAGCGGCCTTTGGAAACCCGCAGACCAATTGCACACATTGTAAATCATCTCAGGCAATGCTACTAGGCCAATCAAATCTGTGCATTCAGACACGTAGGGCGACACAAAAGCCGGTCGAAGGAATACACTAGCCAGAGAAGAGTTTTTTTAAAACTGCATGCACTGAAAAGAGAGAAGTGGACAAAGAAAACAGAGCTTTTAATCCAGAATGGACTCTTAACGTTCATTCTTCCCACGCGCAGTTAAAAACCAGTATGTCTCCGAGGAGGCATGGGAGAGCGGGATATGAGAGGGGAAAATAGACTATTCAGTTTTTAAGATGTGAATTTTTTTTCTTTTTTCAAGAAGAAGAGAGAAACCCATGGTACACTTTTTATAAATACTTTCACATACCCCCAACATCCAAAAAATGTTCCCAGTCCAACACCTACAGTATCCCAAACCCACATCTAGTTAAGCCTGGGCTAATGTATTGGCTGGTCCTCCTTCCCCATAACATTGAATTCCTCAGGATCATTAGGTAACCACTTCAGTGTGGGTTTGAAATTCTTAAATCATTGACCCTCATCCTGTTAAACCAAATTAAAGTTAAAATAAATATATACATACATGGAGCAGCAGTGTTTTTAATGCCAGAGAGTGGACTGGGTCTATTAGCTGTCGCTTTAAAGCGCTGTGCACTATCAACAAAGGAGTGGAGGAGGAGAAGATATTGCTGATTTAGTAACACAACAAGGAAACTGCTAATGGGGTCGGCACTATTTGTTTTGGCCAATTAGAAGGGAGCAAAGTCCTCTTAATTGACAGCTGTGATAATGCTGAGAAATCTCTCTTTCACTGTGCACTGGAGCAGAGGAGATGTGCTTTGGGCTTCAGCAAACAGTGGCAGCAGTTTCTTAGCTCAAAGTCTGACGCTGCCACAGCTTCCGGTCAGAGTGGTCAGGTCAGCCCCATACAACCCTTTATACATCTTCATAAACTTCCTCACCACAGTCACTGGGGCAAATACATCACACACCATCAAACCAAAACCGTAACATTCTTTCACGTGTAAACGAAAATAACTAATATAACTTTAACTAGACATATAGTTTATTATTGATCAGAGCACTATAATGCATAGTATTATGTGTCATTATGCACATGGTTCCAGGGATATCAGAGTCTATACAACACTTGACAAATATCATAATGATGAGCAGTATAGTGACATTTTGTATGAGTATTCATGGTCCTCAGAGGATGAATTTTAATCACCAGGGCGATCTATTGAAGGCATATAGCAGGTCAAACTTTTTGTCTTTTGACATCTCAACACCAACCAAATGGATTGGCCCAAATTGAGGTATAGATGTTCATGGTTCCGAGACGATGTACCCACCCTGCTGGTGGCGCTAGATGAAGGGTGCCAACAGTAGGGTTGATGTTTTTTGAAAATGAGTGAAATATCTCCACCTTTGGACTTACTGCCATGAAATCTGGTACACACCTTTGTGTTCCCAACAGACATCTGACTTTTCATCCAGCACCGTCATAAGGCCAAAATATCAATCTGGCCACTTTGGCGCACGACCCCTAGCTTAAACTGTATTTTGTTGAGCTAAGATGCCCAAGATGTGAGTGAGCATTGTCCTTCCAATCAGTTAACATCATCACTGTCAAGCATTTGATTTTATTCAAACAGCTACTGTGTGAAAATGCAGCCTCACAGAACCAATAGCATGACTATAGATGTTTTGTCTTATTGAGTAGTGAGAGATCTGAAGCCCAGTAAATCTACAGGCTAATAACGTTATTCCTTTTTCTGTCATAAAATATAGAGTTCCTTAAATCCTCTATTCAGCACTGGAAGATGAGGATATAATTTTCCATCATTTCTTTACCACAGGTTTCCCAAGATGATTCACCACTTAAAGTGTTCCTCGAAAATGTCAACATGAGTTCTCCACAGCTCCTCTTATATAAATCACCAAGCAGCAAGTCCAAGTGGGAGTTAAAGCTGCATCCTTACCGCTGATGTGACTGCATCCAAGATCATTAGGTGAAACAACAAATTCTGGCCTCCTGGTTAACAGAGGGATGTTTTGCATTAATAGGGGACTTTAAGTACAACCATTAGGCCTCTGTTGGTGCTTGATGAGCCCTAAAGCCGCCCAGGGGAGAATAAGATGTAGTTAGGGTAATTTTCATACCTGCCCAATTGGTAATGGTGGACGGATTTCTAGGGGGGCCTAATAATAAATGAGGCGTTTAGATATGCTGCTTACCTGCTCTAATGTACAAGAAGGAGAGGGAGTGGGATAGAGAAGGGGAGAGAGAAAGTTTGTGAGCATTAGTTTTCTGAAGAACAGGACAAATTGATATTTTTTTGGCTACAAAAGTGCACACCAAGTATGCACACCATGCAGAAAATATGATTTCATGCACAAAAACTTTGGGCCGAGTCCTTTCTCTGTTTGGTTATTGTTCTAATGGGCCACTGACCACCATAGCATTCATGTGGACAACATGCACGGAGTAAATCATATTTTCTACATAAGCCACAAAGTGTTATATATCAGTTTTTTTTTCAGTTCAAAACCCGTTGCATGAAAAAGAGTAAAGTAGGGCTGGGCAATGTATACAATACATATCCATGTTGTGATTTGACACTTTACATCGTCTTAGATTTTGGATATTGTTATATTGTGAAGTGGCATGAGTGTTGTCTTTTACTGTTTAAAAAGGCTGCAGAAAAGTGATGTAATTTTCCAAACTTACCGGACTGTGCTACTTGTTCTAATGCTTGCCTTACCCACTTGGTCACTGTATCAACAATAATGATGGTGGTGATGAAGCACCAACAGTCACCCCTTCAGTAACATTGCAACACTTAAGGAAAAGTCTAGAAGTACAGCCTATTTGGTCACAAATACTGTGATATTTGATTTTGTTGCCCTGTCCTAGCATTAATGAAATGCTTTTCAGAAGAATTCTTAATATCAAGGTATTTATTGTGTATCACAGTCGCCCTAGAAAATCAAGCATATATTTTTATATTCCTGCATAAGAGCACTCAAATGTAAAATTAAAAGTACTACCAATGTCGTAAAAAGTATCCAGAAGTCATACCTGGGTAAAAGTAAAGATATTGTGTCACAGTGTTATTAAAAGTAAAAGTCACCCATACAAATAGCATTTGAGTAAAAGTATCTAACCTTAAATGTACTTAAGTATCAAAAGTAATTTTCTGGCATTATACATAAATGCATAATTGTTTGCTAAGGGACTGATTAGCCATCTAGCTGATTATCTGATCTAATACTCAGCATTCTTCTGATTATGGGAATTAATTTTAAAATGCGCCATGCAGGCTCTGATGTAACATGTAATCTGCAAAATAACTAGTTACTATAGTTATGAGAATATATCCAGTGGGGTCAAAACAACATTATTTGCCTCCAACATGTACTTCAGTATAAAGTTGAAGAAACTGGAAATATTCAAGTAAATAACAACTACAAAACTGTAAAGTAAAAAGTACAGTAGGCTTCTTGACAAAATGTACTTAGTTACATTCAGTAGGCAATTTGACCTCATTAACCTGCCATCTGTCTGCCGAGATGACTGTTGGTGTAAAAATTATATCAGCTGTAGCTAGCAGACTAAGTAAAATAACCTAAACCAAATGTTTTTGTTTTTTTCAGTCCATATCGTTTCCATATTAACTTCATATGAAAAAAGTCTTTTATTTGATTAAATCAATGTGTTTGTCAAACATTTAAAAAGTAACATGCTGTAGTTCATAAGCTTGTTAGCAGGGCATGCCAACGATTGCAGTACATGTTCTGTCGCGCTTATAAGCAGACAACCACTGCTTGTGCTGTTTTGGTTTTGGAAAGACTAAATAAGGTTCAAATGCTAGGACCAAAACTACAAACATAGACTCAATTCTTGCAAATTACGCGTCCCACGCCTTCAAATTTCCTCCTGAATATTTCTTGATTTGCTAACAGAAAAGAGAGAATACCAGTTGTTGGTTGTGTGATTAAGGGTCCTTGGCCCTTAGATAATTGAGATGAGACAGTCATGTTTTTTGTTCCTTTCTAATAATTTTTCTACAGTAAGGGCCCCTTGTCACCGCCAGACAAACACGAAGACAGAGACAGAGAGCTGCTGAGGAAAAAAAAAAGGAGGTTCAGGATGGAAGCAGCAAAGGGAAAAGAAAGGTTGGAGAGCTGAAGGGTGAAAATTGCAGGAGCATTATGGAAGATTACTGTGCTGGAGCAGCAGCAGCACGGTGTGGGGGAGCCAGAGAGAGTTAGCTTTCATCTGGTCGCACAAGACAAAGGAGCTGCCAGTGACGGGCCCCGGTCCCCCTACAGCCATACTGGATAGTAGATGGGGTGTTGGGGAATGCAGCGTGTCTGGGCTAGGAGGTGGGCTGCACAGGAGGGTTACCACAAAAAAAATAAAAAAAAATGGACCTAATTTAATGGAAAAGAAATTATATTAAGTTTGTTTGAGATTTACATGTTTTTCCAACATCTCGTTCTCATGTCAATAAACAGAGCACGAGAAGGTGGACATTTCTGTCATTTTAAGATAAATGAAATGTATAAAACACAAAATGTCAAGTTGGCCACTCACACACACACACACACACATAATGATGGAGTTGGAGAGGAGGTCTCCAGATGAGTGTTTGTAGTCTAACAGAAGCCTCTCTTTCTCGTGGCGGAGGGGAGGCAGACAGTCTAATTACACCTCTGCACCACACCATGCTACTGTCTCACTGTAGGGTTAGCACAGATGAAGGGTTTCTTTGTGTGTGTGTGTGTGTGTGTGTGTAGGTGTGTAGAAAATGATCCATCCATTTTTCTTCCACTTATCCTAGGTCGTGTGCGGAGGCAGCAGGCTTAGAAGGGTATTCCAGACATCCTTCTCCTCAGCAATGCTCTTCCAGCTCTTCCTGGGGATCCCAGGCCAGGTGAGATATATAATCCCTCCAGCAGTTCTGGGTCCAGGGTCTCCTCTCAGTTGGTTGTGGCTGGTAAACATCCAAGGGCAGGCACCCAGGAGGCATCCTACCCAGAAGCCTGAACCACCTCAGCTGGCACCAGCATTCCATGTATCAAGGGATGGTCTACAACGCCAAGGGTCAGGATGCCCAGGTCTATGCACCCCCCATCTCTGTCTCCTGCTGGTGGTGAATCTACAGAGTGGCAGCTCCATGCTGTTTCTTCCTGCTGGCCCAGCCACCAGATGCTCACTGACAGTCTCCCCTCCCGGGCCTTGCTCCAGGAGGGGGGCCCCGGTGTCCCCATACTGGGTGAGGGACCCTTTCCCTGATGTCGCAGATTCATGATGTCTTTGAAACGCTCTTTGCCTGGTCCCTCCCCTTCCTTGGGAGACCCTACCAGGAGCTATTACTGGATCCCAGGGACACACAAACCCCACCACCAAGTTAAGGTGACGATTCTTTGGGGGGGGGGGGCAATAGATAGAAAGTGTTGTTGGAAGCGGAAGTCAGTTAGATAAGACCATCTGTGACGCTTAGATGCACCATGGTTTTTGTACTGGTTTTTGTGTGTGATTATGTGCTTATTATTATGTGTGTGTGTGCATGCACTTGACGTGTGTGTGTGTGTGTGTGTGTGTGTGTGTGTGTGTGTGTGTGTGTGTGTGTGTGTGTGTGTGTGTGTGTTTGCGGCACTTCTCAGATTCCACCGCCTTCTTCCCAAGAGTAAACGGAGAGCATTATGTGTTTGTTGTTGTATGTGGCCTATGTGGAGGGTTTACATGCATGTTCATGTATCAGTCACCAGCCTATCAGACACTGCCATCTGAACCCTCTCCCTCTCTCTCCCTCTCTCCCATTCAATCACTCAACCGGGTCTGAGAGAGAGAGGGAGACAGAGAGAGAGAGGCCTCCTCTATTAAAACATGTCTACCAGGTACTTTTCATACCTTTCATTATACATTACCCCCTACATCCACATCCACCCACACAGCCACCCACACACAGATCAAAAATCCTACCAGTCAGAAAATGTTCATAAACAGAGAGAGAGAGGGAGGGAGGGAGGGAGGGAGAGGCTGCCACTGTCATCCGTCTATGTCGTCTGCTCAGCCATATCTAATGACCACTAGCAGCCATCTGGACTACCTCAACATATAGACCTTTACTCCCATTACACCAGCCTTGCTGTTTAAACACTCATACACACACACACACACACACACACACACACACACACACACACACACACACACACAAACTCTCTCTCTCTCTCACACACACACACACACACACACACACACACACACACACACACACACACACACACATTCTCCTCTCTCCTTCTGTCCCAAAAAATGTAAATCCTTTTACATCTCTATTGATCTCTGTATACACACATTTGCAAACTAAAACACACATGCACACACTCGTACCCACAGGTGTGTATCCTGTATACACCCACTTGAAAATGTACAGTTACATGGATGGAACTGTCACATGCAGGTTTGTATATTGTATGTGCAAATGACTGTGGATGCATCCAGGCCAACTCCACACAATCCTATATGTGCATGCATATAAAGAGTCACCGATATGAATATGTGTGCATTGATGTAAATGTACTCATGGCCGGTTCTATGCATAGGCCATGTAGGTGGTCGCCTTGAGTGCCAAGTGCTGGAGGGGTTGCATGAAGCAATTCAGTTATACCAATTATTAGCGGCACCCATTGATGCCCTTATGTTCTTTCTCGAAGATAACTAACTAACAAAGAAAGAGACAATAACAAACTTAAGCCTTTAGGTGCGCAATTTAGAAAATGGGGAAATAAGGAGTTGGAAAAGACATACCAATAAAGGTATATCTCATTTCTTATATAATTAAAAACAATACCATGTTGTATAGAGACGTTTCATTTGTACTACCTAACTTAAATGAAAAAGTAGCTAATAATGCTAGATAATGAAGCCATGTTGGCCGCTAATGGTGATTATGCATCATCTGAATGATGGTAATAATTTGTTATGTTGTTTTTAATTGTGCAGTAATAGGTCAATCTACTCTGTAACTGTCCAGATGTACTCAGGGCAATTTTGCCTCCAACAGCTGCTGGAGAAGGCTCAGTTGTGATTACTAACCAAAATCTGCAATACCATATATTGATTGGGGGTGTGACACATCTTGAATTAATCCTGTTATTAATTCTGTTCAGGTATTACTTCCTATGTGATACACATTTGTTTGACAGGCGCTATCTCCTAGCATGTGTGGGTTTAAGCCTGGTTTAAGGCTTGTTGTTGAAAATTTCTACTCATTTGATTTCATAACCTGTTCTGGTTCTGGTGTGAAGTGATTCTGGATGCCAAAACTACAATGTGAAACTCCAAGCAGCAGCAGTGTGAAATCACATTTACTGCAGCAGTAGTTGTTCAAAAGAAAAAAGAAAAAAAAGACTTTAAAATAATGACACAAAATCGAGTTATCTACCAGAGTTATCTTGGCAGGACACACCCCTTTGTAAAGCCCTCCACCCCCCAAGGCCCATTCCCCAGTGTGCTGTGATGGCTCTCTGTCTTGGGAGAGCTTAGAGCTGTCTCTCAGGTATCCCTCAGCGAAAGACTTTAATCTCAGCCAGAAACTAGAGCCATTCACAGCACTAATGGGCCATAATGGCTGACAAAAACACACGGAACAACCTGCAGGGGCTCTCTGGCTTTTCACAATCTGCTAATTCCACCGTCTCAGCCTTGCTCACCCTGGACCCATTCACCCTCCATCTCTCTTTATATCTCTCTGTCTTCCTTCTTTCCCTTCTCTCCCCCTTTCCTTCTGCTTAGTAATGCACTCAGCCTCTTTCATTCCTCTGATCTTATTCTCTGTCAGCATTAGCTGTTTCCATGGTCGGCTGCATACTTGTGTCTCACTAAAGCTTTGTTTTGGGTTCTGCTGACTTCCCCACTTAAGTTATTCTCCCGGAGTGTGTGTGTGTGCATCAGAGCATCTTCCTCTTCTGTGTGTAAGTTTAGCTGCACACAGAAGGAGGCTGTGAATCTGTCAATATGTGGCTGTATCATAAGGGAACATGTATGGAGCCAGAGCTGGATGGTAAAAGACAGATGATTTGTCTTTGAAAAAAAAGGGAAAACAAGTTGGATTGGCACTCATAACAAACTGAATTTTATTTCATTATACTTTGGTTGGGATTTTGAAATGTTCTGCAATGACATTTCTCAGTTTTTTTTTTTCTTTTAACGTCTGTCTTATTTTCTTATTTTCTTTGACAGTATTTTGTCAGTGCCACTGATTTGCAGTTATTAACTACCTGTCACTGCTTTGGCAGGGAGAGTGTGATTTGCATATCCCACAAATGAGGACACTCCTCCAGTGGAGATTTTGCATTTACACGGTTCACACACCAAGCACACTGCATCCACAATTTCACCTGACACTTTCAAACCGCAGGTATGTTCAGTCTGTTTTTCATTCTACATTGACATGGCTGCTCTGGTGGTCTGCTGGAACAAGGTGTGATGTCACTTAATATCAGCTGACTAAGGTCAGGGTCTATGGGGAAAAATAATGACAGAAAGGAACAGACTTGCTGTTTGGGAGATTCAGATTTGCAAATCGCCCTCCCCTCGTGACGACACAGATTATTGCGACAACTGTGACACTTTTCTCTTCTTCCTGAATCAGTTCAGTTCAGTGGTGTGTGCAAGTGTGCTGGTGATTTGGCAGCTGTTAGTTGTTTAACAAAAATAATCACCTAGTCTGACATCACCATGCTATGGACGCAGCCAGCAAACCTATTGTAACATTTTTTTTCCTTTGCAAATGAAGTTACTTCGCATTCATTATTCACATTTCAACACACAGACACACAATCAATTAATTCATTTGACCATTTTAAGAAACAAAAAACCATAGACGGGATGAGGCCACAGTTGATGGGGATTTGGAGGCCCCCAGGCACTGGCCCAGTCGTGGTTAATCTGTGCTTGCCCCTCGCCTGTCCCCTCAAACCCTTCAAATGACTCAAACCCCTCAAACCCCCTCCTCTCAGTGCCAAAACAGTGACACTGAAAAAACACAGACATCACAGAAAAAACCTGTCACTGAAAAAAGACAAGACAAGCCAGAAGATTGTAATAATGCATTAAAATACCCAAACAATAAAAAAATAATGAATTCACTTTTAATCTCTGCATTTTATTTTTCCATGTAATTCTGTTAGGACCACATATTTGTTTCACTGCCAACACAACCTTTTCAAAAACAAATGTTTCAGTGCCAATGTTTCTTTCATCGGTTCAGGTCTTGTTTTTAATGAATTCGATGCACATGAATGTGTGAGCATCCACGTGGGAGTGTGTGAGTGTGAATCTGTCACCGCTTTTCTGACGTACAACACTGAGCAGCGTGGCAGCAGGTCCACAGCCGAGGGCCTTTTGACAACAGTCGCCTTTGTTGGCTCCTCTCTTGACTTTCGAGCTTTTCTCCTTCAGTAACCTGAACAGTGTATTATCCACAGCGGCCATTCAGCTGTACAATGCGGGCGTGAGAGGTGGAGGAGGGCTCTGCGAGTTTGTGTTTGTTTGCTGCTGACATTAAAACAGCTTGACCTCCCATGAAAAGTACCGTGCTCAAGTTACCAAGAGTGAGCCTCGTCATTTATGGTCAACAGGGTGTGTGCATATATGTGTGTGTGCATGTGTGTGTGTTTAAGTGATCTCTAATCTCACTACAGTAATGCAGGCCCATTAATTACAGGCTGGAAACTGCATTATCACCGGGGTAAATCCTATTGTTGCATTTTGCCTGCATTTCATAGGCTTACACACATATTGTTAACATTTTCAGCTATGATATTTTGTATTAGTCTCTTGATGAAAGCCCATATGAGTTGCAGACAACTTCATCCTTTTTATTTTGTAGACATTGGAGCATATTTTTAGTTATTTCAGTGCATTTTTTATTCGATGCAAACTCTTACAGGCTGGCAACACTGGCTGCATGAGCAGCACCTGTGCACGGCGTTACGTACTGCTTTTCATTCATGTGAACAGGTCAGAATAGCCACACTGGCTGCATGAGTCGGCCTCTCGCATGCGTGACAAACAGGGGTGCAGCTACGCTTCATCGAGGGACTGATGAAGGGAGTTTTTGCCCACGCAGAATTCTCGGCAAAGATAGACGTGTAAATGACCTGAAGACAGTCATATTGTAGGAGTTAAATGTTGCTTAGTGATATTGGATTATGATGATCATGGACTGTGCGTAGTGTTTTTCCCTGTGTTTTTTTGCCTGTGTGTGGTTGAAGTGTGTTTTCAGAGGCTGGGCGCGGCTTTCCTGCAGACTGGAGCTGACACGCCTGCAGCTCATCCACTCATCAGCTCCACCTTAAGAACACCAGTCTCCACCCCACTCGCTGCCAGATTGATTGCACTCGTTCCCTGTGGTACTTGCCGCAAGTACCACAGGTTAAACCGTTTCTCTTACACCTGAACTCTCCCCATTGTTTCCAGAGGCACCTTCAGCTCCACTGCTGCCCAGCTCCCCTCCACTTCAGCCTTAAGACGCACACTTCTGTGGATCCACCTGCGTCTCCACTCCCCTGTGCCTTTACTTCAGGCCCAGCTGGATCACTAGACTTGCACCAGCTACCTATTCTACTGAGCAATTAAATAAATTCCTTTATATCCATTCCCCCTTTCTCAGTTTCCACTTTTGAGTCGTAAATCAACCCCCTAACTGCAGCAACAACAACACAACAGTTAACTGTTTTCCGGTTTGAACATTTTAAAGCAGATGATTGGATTTTGGGGAAAAGGGGACGTTGGTCATACAGGAGATGCACCGGAAACTATGAAAAACACTGAAATAGTCCTTTGAGTGCAAAAATCATGAAAAACTTTTTTGCAACTTTTTTTTATGGTTTGTAAAAAATGCTGCAGTAAGACCATCTGACTTGGTGGACCAAAATTCCAAATCATGTCACAGTGAAACTTTTCAAACACAAACACTTTTTGATCAAATAAATATTAAAATCCTTTTTGATAATCGGCAGCAAAAAAATAGCTGATCCGCTAGACGAGCACCTGACTGTCAATGACACAGCGCTAAAGGATGACACATCCTGTATCATTTCTAGGTGATTCGCCTTCTGCTTCCGTCTTCTTTTTTCCAGCGTAACATTATCATGAAGGGATCGACTGAGTCATCTAACCACAAACGCTACCAGAAACTACCACCCACCAAATGATAGGCTCCTGGAGCTCAATAGCAGTGAGAGCAGCAGGCTGGAGGGAAACATTAACTGCCATTGTGTTCGCGGAGACGCTGATTTGGTGGGAAACAATGTGAGCGCTGTTTTCATAGACAAACAGGCGTCAAGCTGTCACTCGGACCTGGTGTCACCCAGCCGCCTACTGATCTGCTGCTGGGTGATGCAACGTCTGTGTGTGTGTGTGTGTGTGTGTGTGTGTGTGTGTGTGTGTGTGTGTGTGTGTGTGTGCGCTAGTGTGGGATGTTTGCACTGAGCTTGCCTCACCTTTATCCAATTCTTCGGCGCTCACCTTGATGTGCTTTGACGACACAGCTCAACAGGTCAAAGGTCTGACATGGCTTCATTAGCGGAGATGCACTATACTGTTTGACAACAGCAAACATGGTGGCAGCAGACGGGTTGTGATGATGTATCTGTGCGTGTCTGGGATGTCAACAAAAGCGGCGACAGCGATCGGTAGAAGACGGTAGCCATTGAAGACTTCACAACTAGTGGACTCTCTCTATTAGCAATTAAAGGGATTAATGAAGATCCAGAATTTTCAGATGTCTGCCACTGATCAAACTATTGGCTACACTGCCCCCAGCAATGTCCAATGATACTGGTCCATTTTGGTCACATTCATAGGCTTGTAGGAATATGTGGATATTTCCGAGAAAAAAAAAATTACAACCTGACTGTAATAATGGGCATGGACAAATGTTTTATTAATAGTGCACTTTCTGCTGCCACCATCTGCTGCCAAACTTGAAAAGTAGGACCTCAATAAAAAAAAAAAAAAACACTCTAAATTGTAGCTATTGCAGCTCTGCAGTGTAGCTTGTATGTTCATGTTATGAGGCGAAAAGCAGTTGTGAACCTGAAAGAAAAGCTTTTTTGTGTTGTTTTTTTTTTTAAGTGAAATAATGATGATGTAACTGAAATACAATAAGCCTGTTTAAAGTCACCATGTACCAAAAAGCAGATCAATGCTGTTACTGTATGCTAATAGATAAACCAGTGGTGATAACACAGGACATGCTTTAAATTCCTTAGATACGCTGTGTTCCAAGCGGACCAGTTGGCGTACAGCAAACAACACAACGCTCACTACAGACTTGACTTAGACTTGTGACCAAAGACTTGAGACTTCGACTTCATCCTCTGACATATGTGAGCTCAGTTTCTTGGCATAAGGCAGTAGTGAATCACTTTCCTCCAGGTTAGCATTTCTGTTATAGAAGTAAATCGTCCTCCAGGTCTACTGCCTCCCAATCATCTTAGTGGTCCGCCATGACAGCTGAAGCTGGTTTCTGTCACTGATAGAACTGATGAACTCTGTAGCCACAGGTTGCAATTATGGGATGATGGTAAAATGTAGTGTAACCTAACCCAAGTCAGAGACAATTAGTCTGTTATCCGAGTCTTCGATTCAGTAACATGAGCCACCACAAGCTACTGGAGACCCAACTGCCCGCGTATGAGCCAAAGCGAATGCATTAGATTGAGCAGTTTGATTGCTTTTTCCCACTATGACAGCGTACACCTGCAATGGGAAAGTCTTTTGCATAACTTAATTCATGCATTTCGTGCGGACTGTGGACCACAAGCTATCCGAGGACAGTCTTCTCCAACAGTCTCTGAAAGTCTCCTCCGACAACTCGGTAAGTCCAGTTAGTCACTGTCTTCCATCAGAACCGGGCCTAAACAACACTCGCCCATCGGAGTCAAGTGGCTTCATCGGGCTTTCATCAAAGTCTCTGAGGAACCTCCCCCCTTTTCCTCTTCGTCGCAAAAGACTCCGGTAAGTCGGGGAAATTTACAGACTTTCATGAATCATGTTTGGCCTCCTCAAAAGGGAGGGTTCGATGTGTGTGTGTGTGTGTGTGTGTGTGTGTGTGTGCCATATTCAGCTTCACCAAAAAGGCCCGCTCTTCACCTGACCAATCACAACATGACCCTGGAGAGAACTGGTTTTAATCAGCGTCTGTGTGTGTGTGTGTGTGTGTGTCTGTGTGCAGGTTCTACTTGGAGTATTTATAGTGTGTCCTTGTGTGGGTGCTGTGCGCTCTCTTTCTCTTGCATTCATTCATTAAACATAACTCTGTTTAATTGACATAACATAGCTGTGAGCGACTGAACATAATTTAAGGAATGTGCAGACGGAGAGGTAAAGTGCCCTCAGAAAAAAAAGCTAACATCCCTTCAACATTCCCTGACATCTTTGGCTTGGCACGGCAGGCTAAAGGCTACCATTTCATTTTGGTCCAATATGGAGAAATCATTTGCGCGGGGAGCCATTCTCCCACCGCAGCCTGATGTGCTGCCTGTTACAAGCTATTTCGGACTGTATTCAAAGACCGGGGGGGGGGGGAATGTTCCCTCCCTGCCTCTGTGCCTGGTTCTGGATGTGTGGTGGCATCTTGATGGGTGTCCTCGGACTGAATTCAGAAGGAGGGCAGAGGTGCAAATTCTTACAATATGCTCGCCTACGAGAGAAAGTATGGGAGGAATCAGAAAGCAGGTTTTATATCAATCTTTAAGTTATTTTCCTTCTCTATTCTTATGCTTTTATTACCCAGATGCTTATTAAGTTTGCTGCTGCTCAGTTCTTGCTAACACTCTTGCTGGGAGTGTAACATTAGCGTGTTCCTTCCTGACATCCTCTAGCTAACATAGAGAGTATTAGCCTGTTTATACTAATACTGTCGTGCATCTGAGCTTGTTTATCGCAAACAACGTGAGTGCTTCTGGGTAATACCTTACAGCTGACAGAGAGGGGAGCTTGTTTTTTGCTAGTACTTTCTTGCTAACAGCATGAATGTTTCTTGGCAATACCTTATTGCTAGCAGAAAGTGTTAGTTTGTTTATGCTAAGACTTTATTGCTAACAAAGTGAATGTTTCTTGGTAATACCTTATTTCCAACGGAGGGTGCGAGCTTGTTTTTTGCTAATACTTTCTTGCTAACGAAGTGAATGTTTCTTGGTAAACCTGTGAATGTTTTGTGACCCACTTGCTGGTCATTTTGTGGAACTGTTAACTTTTGTTTCTTGCTGACAGAGAGTGCCAGCTCACCCTTTTTATGTTCACTTTTTCCTTCTGCGTAACTCCCTCATTCCTCTTATTCTTTTGTGAAACCTCGTCTTATTCGAGGCCTTTGTTTCCCCTCTATCTATCTATCCCTCAGCCTCATTCTTGCTCACCCTGCCACGCTCCGTCTCTCTTTACAGAACAGACTGTAATCTTTGCCACGGCTCCGGCATCTCCTCCTACCCTTCAATCTCGCACAGCCATAATTATGGCTGCACCAAAAGAGAGGCTTCTAAATCATTCAGCGATGGTTTGGCTTCCTGACTCCTTTATTTGATTTTTTTTTTTTTCCTCCCCTCCTCTCCCCTCTTCAATAACTCGGGCTCGTGCTGAGGGCTAGATTATAACTGTGCGGACGTTTCTCTTTCGCCTTTTTATATCGTATCTTGCACTTTTTCGAGCGACTTGTAAAAAAAAAAAAAAAGATAGGTTGACCAGTATCGGATGGGTTCCAGCTCTCAAGCAGACTTTGGAGTCAGTTGGTCGCTGGTTGTGAGCTTGCCTTCTCTAGCCTGTGAAGTGTTTTGTTTTTGTTTTTTAAAGAAAACAAAACAAAACAAAAAAACTTTGCTTTTTAGCCTTGACTTGTAAGACTTTAAGACATCAAACCCACAAACATTCCTTGACTCACAGACAACTCCTTGCCACAAAAGTGTACCAGCTTCTGTGCCCAATCCAGCTCATGAAATCCCGTAAACCCCTTGAGTGCGAATCTGTTTTTGCTTCATGCTCATTCCCTTCACAGTCCTCATGCCTGGTCACTCCTTGACTTGTCATGTTACCGAATCTTGTTTTTAATGGCGATGTTTTTAAAAAGTAAATTAAATTTTTTTTAACTAAAAGGGTTTGTTTTGCCCGTAAGCGCAGAAGATCTGACTGATAGAGGAGTTGTTGTTTTTTTGGGAAATATTCCTTACAATCATAATGCACTGAACAGTGCAGTTGATCTCAGTCGTACTTTCATTTGTAATGAATAGATTTTGAGATTTCACCACCAGGGATCTCATCGAGCAACAAGAAGTGTGATGAAACATATACATATCGCTGGGTATTTCAAAATCACTGTAATTACATTTCTGGGCTATGTGATTGTTGGGAAATGTGTAACTTTTTAGCTTTGAAAGTGAACCATTATGTTAACTTAATTATATATTTTTAAAAAACTCAATAAAAAATATTGAGTATTACAGTAACATGTGTTACTGTCAAAGAGGTACAAAGAGAAGGAGCTAAAGCAGTAAGGCCTCTCGCCTTCCCTTTCTTTTTCTCTGGAGGAACTGTCTGTCCTGTCTCCCAGGGAAAGGCCAGCGCACTCAGTGGCATGCACTTCACTTTGACCTGATAACCTGCAGAGAGGACAGACTGAGAGGGAAAGGGTGGGGGGAGAAGCTGCAAAGCGAGGAAAGATAGAAGACAGGGGGATAGGAGTGTGGCGGTGCCGGTGCTCGAGGGAGGAGAAGAGTTTAAAAAACCAACATGAAAGAGGGGAAGGAAAAGACAAAGGAGGCCGGTGGCGGGTGGGTGACATGAAACAAATCCTCCCCCATTGTCTGTCTGCTGTCCATCAGTTTGGGATCTTCTGAAAATACATTTTCCTTATAAGTTTATTTATCCGGAGGGAATCCATGCGAGGGGAAGAAAAACAAAGTTCAAACGGCACTAATGCGATTAGGGCGAGATCAGAGCGCAGATCCTATCGCGCCCCTCGCTTCGGAAAACACAAGTCGCACCACCAACTCCACAAGCCACTGCTCACATATGACAGCAGTGTATGGAATCCTCAAAGCGAAGAACAAGGGAATCAGTGTGTGTCTGATTCCATCGGAAAAAGATGAAATAAGAGGAGAACAGAGGAATATGGACAGTTGGCTTGAATGATTTTTTTTTTTTTTTACCCTTTAGTGTTCAGCCCTTTTTAGACATGCAGTCTGCAACATTACTGGCTTGATCAAATTAATGACTTCAGGACAGAGACAAAGGTCCCTCCTACTAATATGCTTCACAATGGCCCTGTTCAAACAGGAAACAGACAGTTCTCAGACTGCATTAGTGATGGATTTTAAAACGTATTTCTGCAGTTGAAGGTTAATCAATGACCACAGTATGAGCAAGTGACCACCAACCCCACTTCCCTATTTTCTTCTAAATGTAATTATGGGGTAGATAATGTGTACTGTGGAGTTTGTGCTACACATTTTGTAACAGCACCCCAAGCAAAAAAAAAAAAGTGGCACCACTCGAGGTCGTGACTCCAATTCAGAGGAACAGGAAACTTGATTCAGAATCGTACTTCATCCATACCTGTATGTGTACATGTAATGTAATCTGAAAGCTGTTTTAAGCTCCAGTACCAAATTTTAAGCTGGTAATGGTCACATGTTTATTTTAAACTGAATGGATACGCACGTCAGGATGGTACGGACATTTGTAATAGATGCAAACAAAGTCCCCTGCACCGCCACACGCACGCATCCAGTGGAATTCTAGAGTAATGCAGACAACAACCTATTTAAGTGGGATATGTCGGTACGATATCAATTATGACTGTAACGTATTTGTGGGCCAAAGTTAATGTTACACATGTCAGTGTTAAAACGCCGGTTCCCTTCTTCACAGGGTTCGTCACAGTGGAAACATTGGCTTCACGCCGAACCTGCTCAGGAGCAGCCGAGGCTGCGTTCATAAAAGCACCGCCGTCTGACCAATCGATTCTTTGGAAAATAGGAAATCCCATCCAACAGTTTGCATTAATTCAAGGTGAAAAGTTAAGGGAGGGAGACTGAAGTGAAGCTTCATATTATGCCAGGCAGTACACATTTTGAAGTCAGGCCACCCGTCCACACAGTACTCCCATCCTCTTTCCTCATGTTTCTCACGTGTGCCACCCACGGAGTATATATATGTTTAGAATTTGCAAGCCGATGGTGGATGATAGTAAATTCTCTCGCATGTTAACCGCAGGGACACGCCGCTGATCACACACCTCCTTCCTGCATTACACGACACACACACACACACACACACAGCCACAGTATCCCTGCACAGAGACCCCCATTTACAGTGCCTTCCTGCTCGCTGCGCTTTGAGCCGAGGGGGCATTAACGTCAAAAACGCCGTCAAAGCTTCGAGAAGGGGGGGAGCCGAGAAACGCTGCTGCACACAGCGTGAAGAAAAGATGGCGGGTGGCTGGGAGGGGTGTGTTACGCGGTCTTTATATTATATTAGTGTTCATTCATGAGTTTTGATGGAGGAATGTGCCAAGAGTTTGGGCAGGAAAATTTTTGACTGGCTTCCATTCACTCCCCTCGCTCCCTCCGGACTGGAGGCGGGCTGCAGCCTCTGTTAGTGATTTAACAGGGTACATAACCTTGGGGAAACTACAGTTTGGAAACAATGCGGGGCAATATGGGAAAAATCAAAACTCCGGTAGAGCAACACCGTAGGTTATGTCAACACATCCTGCTCACACTGTTACTGTAATTTATTGAAGGTTGTGTAATGGCTGTGTGTTGTGTAGGTCGTAGTCTCAGTTGTAAAATAGCTATTGCATGAAATTTGAGCATTAGTGGACTTTATTGTGATTTTTTTTTTGTCAAAATGTAGAATAAAAGCAGTTCAAGACACTTTATCTCGTATCCAGACAAACAAATATCACAAAAAAACACTTAGCAAGCCTGGTGCACCCGGAGCTGTCCCCCTTTTTTTCAGTCACATCTGGATCCATTCACCAAAACATTTTCAATGCTTGCACTGTTCACGCTGCACACTGCACCCTCCTTTAAGGAGACAGACCGGGGCTTTAATGAATGAACAAATAAAAGCAAGGCCGTGCCAATCTCCGGGTGTATCCTCAGCAGCACACCAGGATAAAGGCTGACGGGCAGGAGATACCGTTTGGATCTGGCCAAGACTAGTGATGATGGAACAGTTAGTGAGGGAGTGTTAGTGTGTGTGTGTGTGTGTGTGGACAAAGATAGTGTGTGCTGCCGGCGCACCACCTGCAGCTGGCAGCTACTTATAGTCTCCCATCTGGCCCCCTGGACAACAGACGGAGGAGGCACCTGACTTGCCCAGATAGCCCAGCGAGGAGCCTGTCAGTGTGACTGGAGAGGGGGGTGGGGGTGGGGGGGTCACAGGGATGGCTGGAGGGAGGAGACAGTGGGACTGACTCTAGACACATGGAGCCAGTTTGGCTCACTAAAAGCTGGTGTCATGTCTACAGCATCTCTGCCTTGTCATTATCTGTCCCTGCATGCCCTGATTTCAGCCCCCACGGGTCCCCGGGACACCTATAATGATGGCAGTGCAAAGAGGAGGCCTGGTGCCAGTGGAAGAAGTCCCGGGGCCATAGGCGGCGGTGAGTCACGCCATAACAAGGGCGGACGAGCACACAGCCTAGCCGGACTCTCAGATGCAAGGCACGCTGTGAAAACAGAGGTTGCGTGTGGTGTAAACACGCAAACCACTTCAGGTCCCTTCAGCCCCGGGGACCTGCAGGCCACTCGAGGCCTCTCTGGGGTTACGGAGGTAGGTGTAGAAGAAACGCTTGTGTCTGTGTGCAGTATGAGGTGAAGCCTGTGCAACCGCTGTGTCCAAAACTAATTCAAAGCTCCGCAGAGCCCAGCGCCCCACCAGGCACTGCACTTTAATGTCAAGGGGGCAGGGGCGGGGCCTACGGTGCGGCATGCAATTATCAAGCGTGATGGGACACGGAGAGAGGAGAACATCTGGCACTGTCGGACGGGGTTTGGGGGGGCGGGGCACACCTCCAGCCTCCCTCCCTCCTCTCCTCCCGCACATGACAGGCCACGCTTTGATCTCCACGCCGAAGCCGTCCGCCGTGCCTCTCCAGATCAATCACGCCGGTGCGAGATTAGCTTAGCCGTCAGTACCGTAACGTCGCGCCGCAGTCGGCCGTCCTGTAGCCCAAACTGCACATCAAAGGGTTAACCTTCAGGGGTAGAAGGGGAAGAGAAAAAAAATGAGTTGTGTGTGTTCACCTATTAACCTCACTCCTGCTGCTAACAGCCCAGTGTGTCCCCCTCCAGTTGTACCTGTTTTACCCCACTGCAGCGTACAGTCGGCAGCCCGGTCCAGTCTGTCTGTACTTTCCTGCCATCTGCATGACAGACGGGCAGACAGACAGACAGGCAGGCAGGCAGGCAGACTCCCAGATACTGAGAACACGGTTACTGTTTAACTTCAGAGGGCCCTGCTCTTGTAGCTTCTATTCAACATTTCATACAGGGGGACAATTCACTGTCCAAACAAAAACAAAATGCTCTATCATTATAACCAGGGGTGCAGTGCAAGGGGGCAGTTTTAAAACTAAGGAGCAGCATTGAAAAGGAATTACAAAATCTTCTTTTTGAAAAAATCTTACGCACCCCCCTTACCCTAACCCAGAAGAGACTTTCTCTTCTCTTGACTTTTGCATTGGCCCTGATATGATCCTTCTATGGAAGCCCATTTCTGCCAGGTAAAAACAAAGAATTGATTAAAAAAAAAAAAAAAAAATAGCCTTGTCATTTCGTGAAAAGAGAGGTGGTAGCGTGGCGCTCTGGCAGCACCACACCTGTGATTATAACAAAGAGCTTCACCAGCTCTTACTGTAATTAATTCAGACCTAATAACAGCACGCGATGCGAGGCGACACCGAGAGCATAACATTTACTCAGCATCGCCGTCTGTTTACACGGCTGATCTCTCGTGTCTTCTAGCAATTAGAGCCGTGAAAACAGGCCGAAAGACATAACAGGCGGGGCACGTCCTCAGTGGACATGTGTTCGCCAGTAGAGAACACCATCTTGTCATGTTTAGGATGTTATAGAGCCATGTGACATCATATTCCTGACTCGCGGGCACACTGTCCTTTTGTCCAATTAGGGATGTTGTGGAGCAAGGTAATGGAAAACTGATGCGTCCTCCAAACAAAACGACAACAAAAAGGAATGGCTTAATTGGAAAGTTCAACAGAATAGTTCAGTGACTCTCTGCGGTCGCTTAGAAAAAAGGGAGGTTTTCGATTGAGACCAGAGGCACTATCAAATTATCAAATGAAACAAAAGTGCACATGAACCGATGGGACAATGCTCAGTTGTCCTTCAAAAGGCAGGACAGATATATACACAAAACACATTACCGACGTCATCCTCATGGAAACAAATCCCACAATGTCGAGAGCTGAGGATTCATGTTCTCTTGCCTGGTTGTGTGCAAACTGTTTGCATGCATGTCTTCCTTTTCCTCCTCTTGGTTGCCTGGTGCCCACAACTGGAAGGCATTACAAAACAGAAGTTTGCATGAAAGCTGTGTGGAGCACTATTGTCAAAATAATTGAATCATACGATACATATCTCTTTTTCATTTTATTCGGCGGAGGGGGAAATGATAGGCCTGTGAAATACCAACCGACATTACAGCAGTTATGAAGGTGACACGAACATCTTGATCATTTTTCCTCCATTTCGGTTGCGATTCGGTGTTTTGAGTTCGACTCTTCTTGCACACATGGATTTGCAATAAAGAAGCCGAATGTCCCTCTTTTGATACTTTGGCACTGGCGACTGTGATGAAACGCTGAACTTTTGATTTAAATCCCCCCTTTAAAAACTCAACACTATGGTTACTGGCTCCCAACATCCACAAATAGCGTCTTCCACTTCTCCTTCTTTCTTCTCTAAATATGGGTTTGGGAGATTCTCAGCTTTCAACGACTAGCTCGAGGCACACTGAAAGGCCGCTCTCTCGCTGCCACTCCCCGCACGGAAATTCACCTCCAAATAACATCCGCAGCAGCTTACGTCATCCTTTTTCGCCGGTGATAGGGACTTGAAAGACTCGCAGGAGAATGCCTCGTAGCCTCGTCCCGTCGCGACACGGTAGAGAAAAAAAACTGTTCAGCCTACTTGTAGCCTACGTGGCTGAAGAGGCCAAAAAGTGATCAATATCAGATGGCATAAAATGAATAAATAATGCAGTAAAAGTCATTGTGTAAAGCACAAACAGCAGCTAAGAAGTTTTGAAATCATTCAAGATATCATTAAGCCTCAAGCTCATTATTTCATCGCTCATAGTTGAATTTTCTGTGGAGTAGCTCTTCGTAAAAATGTCTTTCATCATTGCCTTTTTCATTTAATGCCACTTTTCATAGCAGTGGTGTTGTTGTGGTCCAACTTTATCTGATGCTACCCAATTTAGCCATTTAGCGCTAACTAGCTATACCAGCATACATGTTAAAGTAAGTCTCTGTCAACTAGTTGTGTTGTAGGCTTGATAAACAACCTTTTTTCATGATCCATGACGCAACCTCACCAACTGCTAGCAGTTTTAGTCTGTTAGCTACAACTATAAAACAACAAAGTGATGTAGAGGCTCCTGCTGTTGAAAATATAGGCCAACTCAGCCACAGGGACTGACACCTCGTTCAGCATCACAATGCTGCACATGCTAATTAGCCAGCTAAGTAGGTAGGCTGGGTTGTGAGATGATATTATTAGGCTACAGAGTGAAGAGGCAACATTAGCTGTGTTAGCTACTCCCTCTCTGTATGGCAACAAAGAACAAGGAGAAAGACTCATTGTTTATTTGGCTTTGTCTGAGGAAACTGTCAAGGAAACTCAGAATGCTAACCTCGGCGTCTTCTGTTAACACTGGATCTACACTTTTATGCTAAGTAGGCTAATAACCCAAGAGGACTACCAGGCCTAACAAGTTAGCAAGTAGGATGTTACTAATTTTGTTTTATTCACATTTTATTTTTGGTCAAGTGAGACTGACTTTATATTTTTCACAATTTATTCTTGTAATAATAATAATAATAATAATAATATTAATAATAATAATAATGATCAGATGTTCTCATCAGGATTATGGAAAACTACTGGAAGGATTTCCACAAAACTTGGATGGGAATGTGTAACTTTTGGTGAAGATCCAGATAAAGGGACGAATGCAGGATTTTATTTTTTATTTTTGCCAGGCAGCTCTAAATTGTTGATTCACAGAGAATAATGCATGGATCATGATGAAAAAAAAGGCATTCATGGGGCTAGTGTGAGTGAGCACAATTTCATGCAGACCCAGATAAAATCTGAATCTAGTGGATTTAAACAGATTTTACTTGACATTTAGAATTAGAATTCAATTTAGAATCATAGGAGATTGTTGAGCTGTGTCAGAGGTATACACTCTACCGAGTGCCGTTGAAGTTTTTCTAACTATGTAGGCCTATTTATTTAGGCTCTTCAAGTATGTATAAATATGGCATCCACACGTGACATTTGCCGAATCTTGAATCTCACATCCCTCCCGAAAATACACCACCCACATTGTTGTGACGCCGCAGCATTCTCGAGGCCTTCTGCCATACATGTAAATTATGTCATTACGCTGCTTTGAACAGGAAGATGTAAGGGCCTAATTACACGCCTGTGGGGCAGCTTGAGGTGAAGAGGCGCCAAGGTGAGCTCCAAGTCTGTTTACGTAACGGAGGAGAATGTGAGGAATGACAGAAGACCTGCGACAGGGACTCACTGACAGAAGCTTTTCACGGCGGTTGAGACGCAGGTAGCAGGAATCCTCGTCATTCCCTGCGTTGCAGTCCGTCAGGCCACGGGGACGGGCTGTGCAAAATTACAGACGCTCTTCTGCGGCATTGTTTGTGCCTGTCACCCAGTCACCAATCAAACAGTGTGGATCCTCCCTCAGGTCAACCGTTCTGCATTCCCTTATCCCCAGCATATTTTATACAGACGCGTGTTCCATGAGTGGAACAACAGAGAGGGGCCATGCATGTGCGTTATGAGTTGTAACATACCTCAAACCCTTAATCTAAGGCCTGTGTAAATAAAGTCTAGAAGCCTGGACCACTGCAAACAGACTTGTACGGTCTTTGAACAAAATTTCACCATTTTTTTCCGATAATAAAGAACAGTTTCATCACTGAAACATCCATGTTTTTCCCTTTTAGTTTCTGGAGATTAGCTCTGAAGGCCTCTCTCAGGACAGATGGTGTCCTTTCAAGGTCCGCTCGAGGTCACACAGAGACAGTCTAAGCGATAAGGGGGAAGTGGCACCAGACCAGGAGATATCCTCGGCATACTTGTCTGGAGGCTTCGTTCCTCTTCCAAGGTTCTCTCGGTGAACAGCAGATAACGAATGAGAGCCTCCAACCACGGATGATTTGTCCCCCCATGTGTTATCATGCAGACCGATAGGGAAAATGGAAAATGATTTGGCTGGGTTTATTTTTTGTTTTGTTTTTTGCTCTAAGAGTGCTATAGAGTCTGGAGAGGAATATTATCACACTGGAAGTATGTATTTTAGCTGGGGAATATCCAGTGTTAGATATGCACAGACTGCACAGGGTTCTGCTAAAAGAGAAATAAGAGCTAAGCTTCCTATTTGTCTGGTTTAAGACATTTCAAAAACAGAAAGCGTTGAAAATCTGCATCAAAAATACAAAGTGAGTCAAGAGTGCAAGAGTCACAATCGCCAAGTCAAATCTATGTCGTTTAATTGCTTTCAAAGTCAGTGAAACTAAAGCTATAAGACCGCGAGAAGTCACCACTCCGCGCATATGACACGGTAAAAGCGGTGATGGAATTGCAGATCAGTTACAGTCATGGCTTCGTGGGACTTTTAAATAAAACTCTGTCAACATCGTTTTCATCAACACCTGTGCTTTTCCTACTGTGACAAAAAAGTCAGAATGTCTGCTCCCGTTCAAATATGTCACGGAGCAGGTTTTGATGATGGAGATTCGATTTGACTTTATAAATGAAGCAGCAAAACAAGCAAAAAACTTAACAGATTCAGTGGAGAAACGCTTTATTGGTGAGATGTGTACCCTAAAACTAATCCTTGAATTTCCTGAAATAATTTTTGGATATATTGTATTTAATCCTTAAAATGTTTAATTAGAGTTTTGGGTAATAATTCCTCATGTACCTTTTTTTTTTGGGAAGAATTTTATTAACCCTGTTTTGGTAGATTTTGCACCCAGACAGTAATGAAATTAAGGTGCAATCGCTGCATTACTTGTTCCGCTTACTGTCAAGAGTCAGCAACTAAATGTGACCCAACAATGCAGTCATAAAAAACGAATACAGTGCTTTAATTGATTTCTAAACATCGCGTCTGCAGTTTGTGGCTGCCCCTCTGCTCTTTCTCACCGTCCCCACGCTCACCCAAGCCTCTGTCCATCCGAGCACAGCCTGGCCCGGCACAGCTCTGTCCCTCTGAACCCGAGAGAACAGCCTTGGACCCCGGTGCGCAAACAAAGAATTCATTGAAAGGCAAAAAGCGAGGGAAGACAGTTTCTCAGGAGAAGGACAATGGGCGTTCTCCTCCATTTGGCTCACCCTTTCATCCTCGGGCATCCACAAGGGACGCAATTGTTTAGACACTGCGATATGGGGCAAAGCTTCAGAAGACGCATCGCTTTTAATTAACTGTTGGTAATGATCTCATTATTGGGGCCGAGTGGGTTCCCGGGTCCAGTGTTGTGCACAGAGGTGAGTCTGGGGTCAGCGTTCTGAAGGCCCCATGTCGGCCCGACAAAACATGGAGGAATTTGTCATGGTGCATCAACTCAGACACTGTCAGATTTCATTCAGAATAAGGGGAAACTATTTTGTCATATCAGCTAAACAAACAGTTGGAGGTTTCGTTCACCACAATGAGCTCTTACGCTTGTCGCCATTTTATGCCAAGACGGGGAATTTGTGAAGAAAAGAGAAAAAAAAGTAGTTAGGAGATAGCAGTTTTTGCAATTACTCTAATCCCAATTCCAAAGTCAGGATGCTGTGACAAAAATAAATACAACAGAATAATGTACAGAATAATAAGGCGTCAATACATTTAAGGTTCTTTTACATTTTTCACAGCATCCCAACATATTTGGAATATTTTATTTGTTGTTGTTTGACCCCGACAGACCCCCTATAAGGTCTGCATGTGTTATATTGTAAATACATTAAAGATTCGTCAGTATTATAAGCTGTAAATTAATGTTACAATGACATTACATAAAGCTTACTGAAAGTAGATTATTGGTGAATACAAGTATTTATCAGAGATTACTTGTATATTTTGTACAAGTCAATTAACATGTATGTCTGCCTGTGTCTCAGATGACTTCATAATAGATAGAATATTAATGCATTTCATTTATAAAGTGATTTTCATGGAGGACACTTTACTTTTTCCTGTGGTCAGGTTGATGCAGTGTCTGATAATTTTGAGGAGGGGGTTCCAGAGGGAGTGGGCAGCTCTGGACAATGTTGCCCCAGGTTCGGTGCTTGGTCCTGAGTGGTGGGGACAGGAGGGTGACATCGGAGAAGCAGAGGCCGTGGTTGGTTGGTGGGGTAGGTGACGTGAGGGACATGGAACAGGAGCCGAGCCAGAGGAGGTTCTGGAGGACGGGGCGAAGTGGTGTTTGGGTGCAGGGGTGGGCGACCAGCGAGCAGCAGAGTTCTAGATGTACTGGAGTTTTGGACTTTAGATGATGCGCCTTATAGAATGCTGCTCCGGTAGTCAATTCCCAATGTGATGAAAGCATGGATCACAGTTTCAGCAGCGGAGGAGGAGAGTGATGATATGAGGGGATGCCTGGAGACAGAGGAGCAGTAGTGGAGCTGCAGCTGCTGATAATGATGAACTGATGTCTGTTTGAGAGATATGACCTTAAGCAGGAGAGGGCCGCGCCAGCGACGCTGAGGGAGGGATTCCAGATGGGAAGAGGAGAATGTTGGTGGTTGACGGTGGCAGCGGGGTCGAGGATAACGAGAATACTGAGGCGGTGTGAGGAGAGAACTTTGATGATGCCTGTGTCTGTGCTGTGTTGTGGGTGGAATCCAGATATTCACATGGTTCAAACAAGTCAGTGGAGGTGAGGTGGGATCGGTGATATAAGTGATGAGGGAGGAGACAGCTGGGAGACAGACCTTAACAACAGTGGATGGGATGGGATCAAGAACACAGGTGGAGCTTCTCATCCTCGCTAACCTCTGACAGCTTCATCAGGTGGCTGCAGATGGTGTTGGAGTTGTGTGGAACTTGTTTATTGTGTAGTCTTGGGGTTGTTGGACCATGTGAGGCAGGTGGACCGTGCTGCAAAATGTACTCATACCCAAAGTTACATCTCCATCCCCACTGACTGAGTCGCAACTGAAATCTCGCTTTCTGCTCCGTTACCTGCCTTTCAGTGTCTGGACAGTGGCATGTGGGTCCCTTTTTGATTAATCCGTGACACAGTTACTAGAAGGGAGAAAACAAAACTGGATCGAACCTTCACCTTTAACCTCACTGGACGAGTAAAAGGCCGTGTTTGTGTTTACGAAATCAGTCTTTACCAATCAATTCCTGCAGAGGTGAGAGAGTTTCCTCAGAGAGAAACGGGCTGCCACTGAGTCTCATTTTCTTGACCCGTAAAATCTGGCTGTGATGGTCACTGACATCATCTGGGTGAATTAATGAATACATCCCGTCTACAACATTAAAATTAAAGTTCCCACTAATCATTCCTTACATGTACTCTGGGATTAACTAAAAACATTCAAAACACTACAGTGTTTACACTGTTTAATAGACATTCCTGACACAATGTGTCTGAGCTAAACCAATTGCTCTGTCACACCTTTGTCATATATACATACTGCTATAGTGTGATACTATATGCTATAGTATTTGTTTTAGTATTCCCATATATTTTTATTGTTATTCTATATTTATGATCTTGACTGTTACATTAATTAGCTTCATTTTTCACAAACACCAAGGCAAAAAAAGGAGTGGCATTGTAATGTTTTGGGTTTTTTTCAACATTTGTGTTGACAGCAACAGAAACGAAAGGGTTTTGTACTTCACTCAAAATGTTCGTTTTCATTTTAACAACTTGCAACAATGAATTTGCCCCCTTTTCGTTTGAAGCAGATGGCTGGGAATTACAAAAAAGGGCCTTTAAATGTCAAATCTTTCTACGGATATCTACATTTTTATACGAGCATCCTACTTTTGAGACTGTTTTTACTTTTGGTTATTGGTCCCTTTGTGTTTACTACTATTAGTAATATTCATTTTCAAATACTAAACCTGCCCTACCAATGCACTAACGCATTTAATGTTAAACGTGTATGAATGCATGAATGATTTAGAATTACATTTGTAGGGGAGTTTAGGGATATTGTCATGGAGCACATGCAGGCCATCTGTTGTGTGATCACAGTGATCGGATCTTAAATACATCCTCAATGTGTCTCGAGGGAATTCACAGATCAGATCACTCAGGACCAGGTCTGAGTAGCTTCTAAGATGGCGTAGACACTTCTATTCTTTGCCTACATGTTTTAAGACAGTAGTGTTAAAGTAGGTGAACTTTCAGTGAATTTCCTGGGTGTGATTCTGAGAGGCGTGATGATTATGTGCTTTGGATTAATGGTAATACTGAGCAGAGGAGGTAAAAGAGGGAAACCAAGGGAGGACAGTGTTCAGGGTTCTTATCTCCAGACAGGCCAGAGGAATGGCTGGCTCCCCCCGGGACGATCCTCAACCACTCCTTTCTGTCTGCCTCAGTGGCGTGTGTGTGTGTGTGTGTGTGTGTGTGTGTGTGTGTGTGTGTGTGGGACTGAGTGGGTTTGTGTGTGCTCACATGATCCATGCACCATGAAGAGAGAGAGAAAAACAGGGGGATTTTTGCTTTTTTGTTTATGTGTTTTGTGCTTATCTGATGTTGCACAATGTTTATTTCTGTGTCTTCCTCCACGGTCTGTCCTCTTCTCATTACTCCCTGCAGGAGGCCTTATCTGCCATCAGAGGTCACACTGGTGGGTCTGTGTGCACTCACACACGTACTGTAACCAATGCTCATTTGCACACAAGTAGCACATCGTCTTTATTCTTCATATTGCCAGCTGGGGGGGAAAGTCCCTGTATAGGACTGCTGCACTGAGAGAGACTTTCTGGATTTCGTTGCGGTGTCAGAAGAGGAGCCACGCATAGAGACAAAGACTTAATTATACCATATGTAATAAAGACCCAGCAACACACCTGAAGGTTTTGATGGGTGTGGTGAAAACACTGAACACCGGCATGGCTACTCTATACCAGCTCTAATTATGGGATAATAGCGTGTCACATTTGCCAGTCTTTGAGGTTTGGTTCTTGACTGCATGCCCAAATAAACATCCAACAACAATGACAACTTTTTTTTTAATGTTGGGGTAGGGAACATTCAAAATAAAATGGACAGGTTGGAGACATCACAAAAGAGACCTGACTCTATAAAAATAATATATATAATATAATTCAGATGTAATCCTGTGTCTTAGAAATTGCACACATAAACAATGAATATGCTTCAGCAAATAATAGTTATTAAAAAAACCACACAATGCCTCGAGAATTATATTCTTTATCAACATAACGTGCACTTAAAAAAATCAAAATAAAAAAATACATCTTCTCCATTGCTAACATAATATTCCTTTCATTTTTGTACACATGAATGTCCAAATTTTGTTCTTTTTTGATACAATAGATTCAGAAACCCTCTGCCTCAGGAACCTAAAGGCATCACTTCCTGTTTCCTTTTCCATGGCAGCTCAAGAACCATGAAAATTAAGTGAATGCACTGATGAACTAACAAAAACAGCTATGTTTGAGTCCTTGAACAACTGAGAGTACTGTTCCTTATAGATTACCGATGTCTGAAAGGGACTTTTGTACCCAGCTGCCAAGGGCACCAATGGAGGCCAGTATTAATCATGGTCATCCTAAACACAAGCGATGATAACTAGATTTTGTGTAGAACAAAAATACTCAGCATTACTAAACACAAATAAACAATTTATCTGTCAAATTTAGCCTGTTTCATATTGAAAACAGACTCTGGAAAAAAAGATATTCCTACATGCAGAGTCAAGTTGCACTGTGCCACATGACCTGAGAATAAGTTCTCATCTAAATCAACTATTAGCTAATGCTGGAGGTAAATTCACTGACGATGCCAGTAGGTAAATCAAAATGCCAAAAAAGAAAGATGGAAACAAGGGAGCTAGCTGGAGCTTAGGCCAGTGGAACGACTACATTTTTTTCAGACAGCTCAGAAAGCTGCTTCCGGTGAGGATCAAGTGATTAACCACAACCAGGAGGCTAACGTTACGGCTAACGTTACTAGCCAGTGGGTAGTGTCCGTGAAGGTGCCATGGCTACCTGAGAGAAAGAGGATTATGTTGATAAATGGAGTAAAGCAGATGTGGGGAGGACTCTTTCACTGGACAGTTTGCAACCTGTCATCCTGAATGTTAATGTTTTTAAAAAAAAACTATAAAATCAAAATCTCCGTTTAAGGTTATTTCTTCGACCAACTGACAGTGTTGTATCACCTTGATGTCTGGACTGTTAAATAGCCAACTAGTGAGCATTCCTGTAGCTGACGATGCAGAATAAATCTCCCATCCTCACGATCACGTAGCGCTCGAACAAAAAGCACAGAAACACATTGAAAATGGCTTTTTAAAGAGAGCATTCTCCCGCAATCCCACGTAGAATTGGCTGAAGGGGCTACACAGTGAATTAAATCAAGACGCCGACTTATTCTTAAAGCGCCTTCATCGCTGTGTCTCGGCGTTGCTGAGTTGATCCATTCAGCAGAGCCGCCTGTGACGGGGATGAGCACACACGCTGTTTGTTTCATTCGTTATTTGGAGGTTTGCCAAGGAGCCTATTACTGCTAATAGACCGTTCTGTGGTGCATTATAATATAAACAGAATGTTTTACATGCCCATAAAGACAAAAAAAAAAACACGAAGGTTTCTATAGCGGAGCTCTAACTGGATCCATAAAGGCCACAGCGGCTCTAAACCCGGAGCAGGGGAGACGCTGGAAGGCATGCTCAGGCTTCTTAGGAGCTTCAAAGGAGGGGCGTTTCCTGGACTTTTTAAGACTAAACACAGGGAGAGCACGCAATATGGTGTGTGTGTGTGTGTGTGTGTGTGTACCTGGGCACTTGGACATTGTGTGTTTTGCTGTGTGAGTAAATCAGCCTGTGGCCCGATGAGTCAGTCCCCTCACTTCTAAGACCTTCTTCTCTAAACACAGCGCGGTGGGCATCCTATGTCTTAAGTGGTACACCAGAGGAGCGAGAGAGCTTTCTGATAAGGCCCAGATAAACACTTCCAGACCGAGCGAGGGGCCGAGACTCCAGAAGTCTCGGGAAGGCTTTGCACAATCCAAGCAAACCGCAAGAGGAGTCGTTAGCGAGCACTTGATTAGGCTTGTTCCTCTCGCGTGTCATCCCTTCAAACACTCCCCGCTCCCGTAACTTCCAGGATGTTATTTCTCCCACAGGTTCTGTAACTTAGTCAGAGAGCAGATGTTGTCAATGCATGTGAAAAAGCAGCATGTTTGTGATCCAACGCATTAGTGTAGGAACGGCACGCAACCTGCCGCCACACCCGAAAAAACATCCAGGGAGAAGCATCGATAATATCCATCCATAAGCTGAGGAGAAGCTGGTCAAAATCATCAAGAGCTCCTCGGGAAGGCAAATAAGATTAATTATCAATGAATCCCTCTCAAAAGACAAAAGTGAGCGTGAGTGCTGAGTCATCTCCACACATATCTCCTCTTTCTGCTACTGTATCTCATATTTTCAGTTTTTACAATTTAACAATAAAAAAGCTCCATCAATTTAACATGAATGTCATATGAAATGACATATTAATTTAAGCAATTTACAGCCATGTTTGTGGCAACGCGATGTTCGACAAGACATCTCGAAACGTGCCTGTGGCAACTAAAAAAGATACATTAAGCCAAACCTTCCATTCCGTTCCGAACCCTAACCAAGCAGCGTCTGTGCCTAAAACCTAAACAGATCATAAGCACGGCGCTGCTGTCACAACTTTTGATTAAAATGCCGACGAAATCTAAAATTGCTAAATAAAGAAGTGTAAAGTTTCAACATGTCTGTGGTCGGCAGATGAGCGAGTTGTCGACTTCTGTTCTGGCGATCGTTGTTCGCCTTACAATAATCAGCGTTTTGTTTATTTTGGTTTCCAAAAATTGTTGCAACTGTGCACCATTTTTTTTATCACCTGCTCGTTGGTTCCCTGCACTGCAAAGCACTTCGTTTTCATTTACTGCAGTTTGCCTGGACTCTTAACAGTTAATTTGCATTCTAGTTATCAAATTCAGACTTTTTCTGTGTCTCACAATTTACCCTCACAGTACCATAAAAAAGTCTCAGATTAACTTCCGGCCCTTTTTCTTTTACCTCCCGTCACATCACCAGCGTCCGGTCGTATGCTTCCATCAGAGCAACGCTAACTCAGATCCCGTTTACTTGCAACTGCTGCTGGTCTGATGTGACAGGACAGCAGCCGCAGCTACACGTATAGCCGTTACCAAACAAACAGGGGGGACACAAACAGAACAACTGTCTGAAAGCGCCCCGGGGTAATCACGTGCTCCTTCCAATCTCTTCACTTCCCCAAAATGTTGGCTCGGGCTTGCTCGTTCGCTGCCAGTTCCAATTAGTCGCTTGCGCAGCCGCAGCATTCATTTGATTATGAGATCATACGTGCTATATATTATTTTTGTTGTTGTGCTTTGTGTGAGCAGGATTAAGACTGCGTTTAAGGAAATGAGAGCTGGATGCAGTGTTCGCTGACAGATAGAGAGAGTTGGTACTGTGCTTGATGGAAAACTCCCAACCGGATGGTTAGTTTTCAGAATG
This sequence comes from Sparidentex hasta, assembly GCA_030272975.1. NCBI lineage: Eukaryota > Metazoa > Chordata > Actinopteri > Spariformes > Sparidae > Sparidentex > Sparidentex hasta. Next base: position 68,975 of record JARJLU010017546.1, on the reverse strand, counting down.
CATGCAGATATGAGGGTCATCTTGAGTGTGTATGTGTGTGTGTGTGTGTGCGTGTGTGCGTGTCCACCGCTAATGGTGTCAGCATTAGTCAATGAAGGCTTCTGTCTAAACATCCCTCTGGGGGTTCTCAGCCGACAACATAAACACTTTTTACATAATGAAGAGCTGGAAAGAACAGTCAAAGAGCCGCTTGTTAAGCTTAAACACATGTCACGCACAGCGACGAACCGGCGGCGCGTGCACACACACACATACACACACACACACACACACACACACACACACTGTGAACCGAGAGGCTGCACCAACATACACACTTCAATTATTTACGTTATGAAGGCACTGATTTATTTTCAGGGACGGGGGTCTTCGTGCAAACTTTTTTTGTTTCTGAATCCATGTAAAATGGCTTCTCGTAAATTAGGGAACAAACAACTCTTTTTTTTTTTTTTACAAGCTTAATTTAAAGTGCACTTTTCAAACTCCCCTCGACAAAGTGCTCTTCCAAGGGGCCAGTCACACCAAGACCCTCAAGTCTCTACAGGCATGGCTGCTTCAGAGATGCCTTGGAAAAGCCTGGAAAAGGCCGAGCGAGATCGGCCTCTGAGGCTTTGAAATAAAATACAAATCATTACATTTTTAAAAGATACTCAGCAGAGCGTATCACATTATAACTACAAGATACGTGTTTAGATAAACAGGTGGGGAGACGCGTTTAAAAAACGGAACACAGATCTCAACGTCGTGATGTGCACTCTCTTCTTCTCGCCTCTTTTGGACCTTGGTGTGAGGACTGTGGAATTCTGGGAAGCGGAGTTCGGTTCGGAGTCCATTTTCAAATCCACATCCTTCGTCTGTGGGTCCCTCCAAATATTTACAAAATAATTACGGAGGTCTGGACCTCGGCATGTCAGTCTGTAAAATGTTATTAATGCGGTGGCACAGCATATGCCAGACTGTGACCACGGCTGGGTTAATAGCAAAAGCTAAAAGTCTGTGGAGGCAGACAGTAGACGGTGTCCCCGTCCCTTTATGTGGAATGGCCCAAAATCCCATAATGACTTCTAATCTCAAATAATGGCACTTCTTAAATCTTAAACAAGGCCTCAACAGATGTAATGGTTCAGGACATGTATTACTTTGACGTCACAAAGAGCCTGCAGGCTGCTCTCAGTCTGAAAAGTCCTTATACCATTTACCCAGCACCACATGCAAATGCTCCCTGTCTGCTGAGACGTCAGGGATCTATGTTTAGTGACACAGCCATTATGAGTTTGCACAGGAACGTGGCCCTGAGGATAAAATGAATGGGGAAAAGGACGGAAAATTAGTGGTTTGTCGAGGTTGGAACAGCTTAAATGACAGGGCGATGGGACTTACAAAAGCTGTGCCACGCTCAGAGAGTCTGCGAGCAGCGGCAGCGGACAGAGGTTTCTTCACAGAGGGGCTTTTTAATGGTTCGAAAATGTCATGTAGTCTATGTGGTAACGCTGGACGCTCGCTGGGAGTTTGAGGTTTCAGCGGAAAAGGAAATCTCTACTCAAGGCTGGTCGTCCTTCATCTCTCTTTGTTAAAGTCAAATTAAAGTTTGCTAAATAAAAAAAGAAAAAAGGTATGTATGCATAGTTGGTGTTTCTTTTTACATAAACTTGCGTTATAATCTTCAGTTTGGAGGACACATGGGCTGACTCAGACAGCAGCTGCTTGGCCCCATCTGTGATTTCAGATTCGCTTTTATTCGTGCTCTTGTGTGATTCCAGTTGTTGGTCCATGCAGTGTATCGAATCACCAGCAACACACAGAATGTGGAGGCTACAGGTCAACTCACTGCTGTTTGATGGCGTTTTATTCCTGAAAGGAATTTCGTGTTTCGGAATAAAACCGCACAAAACCATGCGTTTCTCTAAGTTCTAGGTAAGTAGCACACTGTTGTAAACGTTCGTAGCAGCACTGGCTCACGTGACTTCCAATTAAACCAATATGACATGTAAAAAGACACTGCAGTTGACTTTCTTATGATAGAGCATTAAGTATTAGTAATTAACATATTGGCTGGATAGCACAGCCTCCTCATGCTTAATGTTTTCTGAAAACACCTTTTATTTCCTGTTTTCTGAAAATTGTTAACAAGGTACCGTATGACTCCTTCAGATGGGATTAGTGGTGGGGATTGGCCAGATTTATTGTGATTTCCACCTTTTTTAACACTCTTTTTTAAACACTATGTGCTATTAATCATTCAATCTCTTGATTGACTGGGAAAATCATCTTTTAAATTGACAAACATCCTATGTGTGGTTTGTGGGACAAATCACGCGGGATCTTTCTCCATTCAATACCACGCAGAGATTTTCCGAGACGAGGTCCAACAGGGTCCACCGGTGTTGGCGTGACTTCAGCTCTCTGTCCCCTGCTCTTTCCCAGCCGATTGTTGGACGGCTTTTACTGCGGCCCAAATAATGATTCGATAATGCGGCAGTAACTGAAGGGAAAAATGCAGACGGGGCAGACATAATCTCACCGCGCTCCGATGCCTCCCACATAACCTTTACTGAATTACCGCGGCAGATGGCAGACAATGTAAGCCTTTCATTGAATGTCTATACGTCTGTGGGCTTGTGTACTTGCGAGAGAGTGAGTGTTGTGTTTGCAGGATCTCCATACCATACCCACCCCCAGTCTCACACACACACACACACGCACACATTCATTTTGCCAACTCACCCACTACGTTAAATGAATCTCGTAAACTCTCATGCAATTACACTTTGGTTTGGCGTCTGTGGTAACGAATCAGGGCATGGAATTTATACGAATTCGCTAAACGCACAGAGCTGCGCGCAAACACACATGGCAAGAGAAGCCAACCTCCATCTACCCTCCGTGCGTCCCTCGGCGTCTACTCGCTGTGTGGCAAAGCTGCGGCTTTGTCGAGAAAAAAAAATAAAATAAAACTTGTTAGATTTTCGGGCCTATCAGCACCTCTGCTAATGGCAAACATAAAGTTGCAACTGTTTTCTGGTGGGGGCAGAAGTAGCTGCCAACGGGATTATGAGTTAATGATGGGGAATGGAGTGACGCTTCAGTGCCGGTGAGTCACTGAGGAAACACAGAAAACTTGAACTTTCAGAATTAGAAGCCGTCGGTGTATCAATATTTGGGTCTGACTCTGTAACAGGATAAATATGTCTGGTGCTTTTTTTTCCCAGCTCCAATCACGGGGCTGATGCTTTTTCAAAGATCCGAGCGAGATGTCATCTGCGCGCTGATGTCGACGATGCTTGTTTTCACAAGGCAATGCGATCGGTCCCTGCACTGACTCCATTCTTTGAACAGCCATTTTGGAGATGCCCATCATGTCTGGATAACATTTCCTTTTATCATTCAGAGCGGGACGGGGGGAAAGTAAACATCCCTCCTGCTTTCCTAAGGCTCTCTTTTCTCAGCAACAGGAAGCCGAGTGGCGTTTGAAACTGCATCCAAAACCAGCGCCCCCCCTCCTCCAGTCTCCATCTTTGATGGGTGTAATTTGGAGTTGGTTCCATGGAAATGAAAAGGTAAGGCAGCCTCAATGATGTATAATCACTGTATGCAATGAAAACTGAGAAGCGTCGCTCGTCAGGGATGGGGGGGGGGGCGCTTGAAGCAGAGAAGAGCGGCTTGCAAAAGGAATTTAAAAAAAAATAAGAGACAAAAGTCTCGTAGGTCATAAAGCAAAGAGCGACTTCTCGACCTCTCTCGTCGTAATTTGCGTGACGGCTTGTCGCTGCAACTGTCAAGTGTGAGACGAAGAGAGACAGAGGGAGAGAGGGGAAGGGATTCTGTAACGTCTGCTAAACTGTAGCTGCTAGGCTGCTCCGGGGTGTAACAGGATATCATAATGAGCCGGCCCTCCCACTGGGAATTTCTTCCTGTCTGTGCTCTGCCTGAGACAGTCCACCTGAAGCCAGCACAGCGCTGACCTTTCTCTCACTTTCTTGACATGTCCTTTCTTTTCTTCATTTCTTTGTCATTCATTTCACTATTTCTGGGCAATCTTTGCTATTTGCGTTTCCAGTGGAAATGTTTCATGTTTCCCCTAAAGCAGGTAAATGCATCCATGATCTTAAAGTCATATTAGAAAATTGGTGATTGTGAAACCGGTTCAGCAGTCAGGAGTTTAGGTTAAAAGTCTGCGTGGTGAGCAGAAGAGGAGAAGTCGGATTTAGCTGTTTATTAGGCTTGTCTTTACTCTCTGCCATCACATGCAGTTAAATGAAGAGCCGTCTCTCAATTCCACCTCCAACTGTAGCATCTCAAGCTGGTTACCGGACTGTAAACAATGGCCAGGAAACAGGAAGAGGACATCCGCGGCCAAAGACAGTTGGGATTTTTTCCAGGTGTGTGTGTGTGTGCATAGCTCTTTGCATTTAGCGAATCTGTGCAAATTCCCTGCCCTGATTTGTTACCACAGACGGCAAACCCAGATGATAAGCCAAAACGTGTTTTTAAAAATACCCCCGTGCGTGTGGACCGGGCCTTGGATGGCGTGCTTGGTAATTATTTCTCAAAGCAGTTTTTCTTGTGATCACAAACTAGTCATAGTGATTACATTATGATGCCGACGTAAATTGCTTCAGGCTACAAATGTTTTACTGTGTCATGACATAATAACTTTGATAGCGATCGCCAGAAAATGTTCCAACACGCTGCTATTCATCCAGCGATCATGAGAAAACGGTGTGACAGCGTGCTACATCGAGGGGGTGGAGGGGGGGAAAAAAAGGCTTTCTTGGGATTACGAATCAAGCATTTTGTGTTTTGAAAAGGAATGGAGCACAAAGGAAATGGAACAACTGGCTATAATGGTTGAGTAATCTTTAGCTTCAGTAACACATCCTCTCTGACACATCTTCATTTTCTTTCAACTGGTTTTTAGGAAATGTAAAAACTGCATCTACAACACTGGATCAAACAGATTGTCAGGATCTATATTTTGTCAGTGACTTTGTAAAGTTGTGACCGGACCTGTGCCATTTTTCTGCCAGCCTGGCTCTACCCAGTTTCTCAATCCGTAGGTGTTATCGAAGAAGTACCGGAAACATGTTTTCACAAGCAGTAACTAAACATGACTCCTGAAACAGCTGAAAGCGAGACAGTAAAACACAGCAGCTATTTGAAAGTACAAACAGGAGCTGACTCCGGAGCAGGTCCATCGCCGGCCTGCCTCGAATCAACTCGAAGCAGTAAAACTTGTGATGGAAAAGCAAATGAGCGAGGCTCGGTTTGACTCGGCGCGGCCAAAAGTGCTGGCGGCAAAACGGCGTCGCTCGTCGACACTGACAACAGCCCTCCTCTCCTCCTGCTGGTGCTTTTTCCTGCGTGCTGTGGGAAAAGAATGGGGCCGTGAGTGCTCCTGTGCTTTATGGGATGCAGGTAGGGGCTCATGGGAACCGTGATGCCTGTTGAAGCCAGCAGACGTGGAGGAGAGCTGGCTTGGGTGGTGGGGAGTAAAGCTACCGTGGAGACAGACGTGCAGGGGAATGAGTTTCATTAGCGGAGCGCTCAGCGGGCTCCTGTCATTCACCCTGCTGCTGGAGCAGAACAACACTCGACTGTTAAACACAAGGGAGTCTGATCAGCAACATGCAGTGCATGGATAGAGAATAGTTCATATATATACATATATAAATCCATCCTCTGATTAAACCTTGACTCAAAGACTAAATGATTGTTGTCTAATTTTTATATTATCCAACTTGAGTAGCGTGCGTATAGGGCCAGCAGTACTGCAGTAAAAAAATTCCCCTGCGGCCCAAAAAGCATTTTCCCCACAGAGCACCATTATAAAAGAGCATCTGTGAAACTGTTGACAGGACACTTAAAAATGGCAAACTGTAAACAAGATTAATTATCGTGGAGGTTTTGTCTCTGCAAAACTTTTTTTTTTTTTTTTTAAGCTGTGAAAAGTATCTGAAGTTATCAGGATCTGAAGGCTAACCCAGGAATTCCACCGGTTGTATTTACATCGCAGAACGCTTCGGTTTTGCTCGATGCTCCGTCGTCCGTCAACTCCCCCCGGCTCCTTTTTGAGTGCAGCACGGCGCAGCACTGCTGGAGGTGCGAGACGGAGGAGTTCCCACGATACCGGATGATAACAGGATGTTATGTTGTTGTTTCGGCGTGTGACTTCCTGTCAGCTCGGTGCTGAATTTGGCCGTGTTGATACGCCGTGCTCTGGCAGAAGTCTTGCCTATCTGCCATGGAAGGGTCCCGACTGCCGGAGCTGCTGTGGCCGATCAGACACGGGTGGGCCAGAGGTAAACCAGGAAGGAAGAACCTTTTTTGTCTGCTTATGTGTCAGGCAAGTTATTTTGGACTGAATAGACATCAGACACAGGTGACTTGAGACGACTCAACAGTTAGCCTTTCCGCTACTTCTTAGTCTCGGGCTTTAAATTCCAGACCTTCCATCGCCCGTATAACTGCAAGTCAAGATATCCCGGAGCAAGAGCCAAGGAGCTGCTTTCAGTTGCCTGCTGAGCTTCACTGCCAATTCTGTTACACTTGGGAGCGAAAGCTCGCCGCAGCTCAGCGATGCCAATCACGTCCTCTGCTCTCGGTGGGGTAGGAACCTCCCAAATTTGATTATACATCAGTAGACTGTGTCGCAGAGGAGGTCCCTGCAGGTCGTGAGAACCTTCTTATCCTGGTTGCGCCCGTGTTTGCCTCTCAAATCCAATTAATTAATGACTAGCTGCGAGGGAGCTCTTGCTGTCGATGCAGCCCGGGGCCCAGTTGTCTTGGATCGCGCTCCAGCTCTCCTCGGTGAATCGCAACCGTTTTCGACACTCAGGAGGGAGAACAGGAACGCCACCAGAGGGAGGCCATGGGAACGGAGAGAAAATGTGGTAATGCATCCAGAATGTGGTCATGAATTTGTGTTTCATGCTCATAGCCGGTGCCAATTAATGCAGCAGCAGCAGGGAAAACAAAAAAAAAAAAACAGTTCTTGGACCAGCTGGGATCGTGCAGACGCTCACAAATGAGTGACAAATTGTTCCTAAAACCCGTAACCCAGCTTCCAACAGTTTCATTTATTCACGGGACAACCTTCTGCGCTCTGTCACACCCTGAATAACAGTTTTTTTTTTTTTATAAAGTTGACCTGGTGCAATTTCACCTTATAATCAACCCATTTCACTGAATATGAGCCTCCCTGGTTGGTTTTTACCAGGACGGGGTCTGTGGTCTGGCCAAAAACCTGCCCTCCCAGCAGCGCAGGCAGAGGGGAAGCCTGCTTCTGCTTGTCAGCACAAATCGCACCTCATCTGGTTCCTGTTTGCAGTTTTATGGGGGGCTGCTGCCATGTCCCAGTCAGCTCGCTCATGATCCCCCCCACCCCCACCTCCTCCCACCACCACCTTATTAATTTACCTGCACAACTTGTCAAATCAGGTTTTGCTCAGTGACACTCCAACAGGGCACAGCAGCACCGTTGTGAATTTTCCACCATCCTGCTGCCAAAGCAAACACGGAGACGAGACCCCCTTTGACAATGTGGGCTCCATTGAAATTTAGATGGGACTAGATAAAACTTTAACGATCCCTGCGGTGAGGCTGGATAGCTGCAGCGGCGCGTCACTGAACCGAGGAAGGATCAAATGAGATATGAACAGAGGCGAAAGCGGAAAACGGGCTGCGCAGTTAGCATGCTAGCAGCGGCAGCTTCGACATCATTAAAGACGGCAAACGGCGGGCTCCAGTCCAGCCCAGTTTAATTGGATTTTTACGGGACGGTCACATGCGAAAAGGCACCAGAGGGGAACTCGGAGGAGCAAACCGTGCGGTGTTTGAAATTCGGGGCGATGACATCATGCAGCCTCGGTCACGAAAACAGGGAAACGGATGGTGAAAACTTCCTGGACGCTGCGGTGAGAAGGGAAAAGGTCCTGCCAACGGAGGATATTTCTCTCTCACTCACACACATACACACACACACACACACACACTCACTAATCAACTCAGTCGGCCACTCTGTTCTCTCATTCACTCACACACAGCAGACCTTCTGTATGAACGACTAAGAGTCCAAAATGCTGAAACACACACACACACACACACACACACACACACACACACACTGCTCACTATTCTGAGGTTATGTAAGTACAACAAAGGGACTGGAGGTTGGGAGGGAAGCTTTAATGACTACAGGTGATGTCTGCAAGTTTTTGTACACTTTAACCTTTAATCTTACCTTGATTTGACAAAACTCACTTTAAATCACACAACACATTTTGGTACTTGATGATTCACCTCAAGGAGACCTCACATCCTGGCCGGTCATACACAGGATGAGGAAGTCCAGACAGTTTGACAAGGTTCTGGGGGTTCTCCCCCTTGTAGTACATTTCCTGTATTTGGGTTCCTTTTAATATCCTTTTATTTGAATTAATTGAATTATCCATATGTTTACAACTGTACATTTTCAGACACATATTTGACAGTATAGAAATGTATTTGATGACTAATTTGTAATTCATATTTGCATATATAATTGCTAACATATGACAGATAGCAAATAACTTAAAATCACACATAGAACCCAAAACATTTCATAACCTGACACAGTTATCAGGTGCCCAGCTGTATCAACTAATGTAATGGCAGCACTGCAGTAGCAATTAACAGATTTAGATAATAATAATAATAATAATAATAATAATAATAATAATAATAATAATAATAATGTATAACAGCATACAGACAGAATCTCTTGCTGACAACACACCAATACATTTTGTACATGGTAAAGTAATAACAATATAGTATAGTATAATGGTTTTGATGCCCATGCATGGGAGATTTATATGAACATCTAACACTGACCAAGCTCTAGCTGTACCCACAAATCTGTTGTTGTTTTTTTTATCAAGACTCCTGCGTCTCCAAAGCTGCCAGGCCAGACTGTAGATTCCCTCGACTCGACACAGCTCCACTTTAAAATGCGCCATATTGTTTTAATGGGAGCCGATTCTCTCTGCAACAGCATATTAAAAGCAGAGACAGTTAACTAGGCTTCATTTTCTTTTCCACTGTGCCAGACAGAGACTGTAGCACAGCACCAGTCTGTTAGTCAGCCAGCTCGCAGTGTTTATGGACTTATTAACAGGAAGATCGGTGACGGTGTCAATCGGCCAGTATTTCAAAAAGTGAGTTTGATTTACTTTTTTTATGTTCGATGGGGTACATCCATTCAGCCATCTACTATGAGAATAAACTATGAGTGTTAGGGCTGTGCAAAGCCATTGTTGATGCTGTGACTCTGACTTATTAAAGGGAAAGTCCAGCAATTGAATACATTAATGTGTGTCAGCTCTTGGCGAGAACTGCTCAGGTTTAGCTAATTCAGGCCGACCCTAACCCCCTTATAGGTTTCACTGTCATTGTCCTCATGAGCATTGATGTCCCTCAGAAGAACTACGCAGTCCCCAGATGGAGCCTCTTCCAGGATACCACCTAATGACTCCAAGAGGGCCCGGTATTTTGAGCTGCCATTTGGTTTGTAAGGAAAAAAATACCAGTATCTACACACCCACCCACCAGCTCTCACCATGGGCAACTCCAACAACATGTGCAATGGTACTCCCCATTATCTGTAGACAGATTTTGATGTTTAAAATTAGTGGACTACAACTTGTGGTTTCACAACATTTCTACGTGGAACAAACAAACAAGGGACACATGGGATAATTAGCTGTGTTTTTGAACACTGGCGAGCTAGGCTAGCCGGTTCCCCCTGTTTAAAGTCATTGTTCTAAGCACCTTCTGGATTCAGCTCAATATTTATATTATTCTTTCTTTTTTTTTTAAATTCTTACTCACAGCAAAAAAAAAAAAATTATTTCTACAAAATGTCGAACTACCTTTAAGCCCCAGAAAGAATGAACCCTAGTTCATTCTTTCAAATCCAACTTCAAAAAGGTTTATCTAGCCCTGCACATACATACATCGTCCTTAAAAAAAAACAAATAGGTAAGAATGTCTCGAGTCTTGTTTGGTCTGTAGCTAAGGCTCGCCCAGGTCCCATCAAAGCCATCCCGTCCCGCGACTGGCCAGGCCTCCTTTCATCTAAATGGGACAGGAGTTAAGCCAGTGCTTCCTGTCAGACTGCGGGGCTCTCAGGTTCCACCTCTGGTCTTAATTATGTCTGTCTGTCCCAGACTGCCACCCCGGCCCTCGCCCTCCGCCCCACACACCGCCATCATCCCCGTGCCCACATCCCCTCTCCCCCTGTCACTACTCCCCCCGGCGCATGGCCTGAAAGATTACCAGATACCCTCGCTCGAGCGGAGGCGCGCCGGAACGCTGCAGACAGTTCGGCTCAGTGGGGGAAAAACTGCAGGGTCAGAATACGCTTAAGGGATAGCTTCTGGCTTTTACACATCTACACTGATACAATGTTGAAGGAGTAATGGGTTACAGTTCTCAGTCCTCCTCTCTGTGGATTTGAACAGATAGTTTCAGGAATTACACAATGAGAAACAAGGGCACAAATTAAGAGAAACATAACCCTTTTGCTGGTTCGTTGTCTTGAAAATATCGTAAAATCACTAATGCAAACGTCTGAAACATCCTCTTGAGTCGACTTCAACCGATCTCCTAATTCAGAAAAGGTGCGCTGATTAAGTGTGTTACTTCTACCAAGTGTCGAGGAGACGGCCTTAAGCCACTTCTCACTCTTAATGCTCCACAGATGAGGGACGCCACCACCACCTCCACCACACAGGACGTTCCCCCGGCTCCTGCGTGGAGCCGGGTGAGGAGCAGCGTGGCGCTGCCGGGCTCGTAAGGAGGAGGAGGGGGAGAAGTGGCAGGTAACGGAGAGCTGAGCGGAGAGGTAAGGCCACGGTGAGAGCGTTTTCCTGCACGGTCCACAGGGGAATCCAAGGAGCAAAGGGCAGGGTTGAAGACAGGGATTATCGCAAAGATCTCTTCGGGGGGGGGGGCTTTTAATGTTAAAAAGGTTAGAGTGGTCACATCACCTCCCACACCGAGAGAAAAGTGAGCAAATGAAATCCAGAGATTGTGCTCCAAGCTCGCGGGGTGATGGAATTTTAGGGGCGGCTGCGGAAAATTTAAGCGATCACGTCGTGTTTAATTCAACGTGTCTCATGGCAAATCGAAAGGACAAATAAAAATGAGATGGACATTAACGTGGAGGAACGAACGCGGGCAGAGAAGGGAAATTACCACAGGGGACAGATAAACAAGCGTGGCGAATGTCTTCTCCCCGAACTCTAAATGGGTCTTAAATGTCCTAACGTTGGTTGATCTTTGGAATCTGGTTAGAATGGGTTTCTTTTGGCCCCGGGGCACAGGGGCCCTGTTTACCCCTTCTCCTCCACTGGTCAAAAATCCCACTTAAACCCCCTAAAATCAGGCTGTTTTTCTGCAACGGGAATGTGTAAACGCTGCATTTACACCCAGGTCGATTGACCCTGCAGTAGCCACGGGTCTAACGTGTTCTCTTCTGTTACAGCTGTTCTCGGCGGTTCATTTGTGGCGTGAAAGGTGACTTCAGTGGCGCGCAACATGACGGGCTGCCTTCCCCGCAGGAAGTGTGAATGGGGTCAATCGGCGATTTTGAGGTGGAAAAGGTGGAAAAGCGCCGTTAGATACGAACCTTTAGCACAGTCTTTGCGTGCACAGGTTGCGCTTTAACAACAACGGCTCATCTGAGAGCGCCCGTAAACATGTGCCTGGGCCCTTGACCCCGGCAGTAAACAGTCTCTCCACCTGATGATGAACAGCAGAGGCCCGGAGGAGAGGCCTGGCGCTCTCCCTCCCTCCCTCCCTCCCTCTCTCTCTGCCTGCTGCCTCTCGCAACACACCGACACGTCACATACAGGTAAAATATAAAAGTCTGCGAATATCAAAAAACGTTTTCTGCCTTTGTGTAAAAGAGCCTGGAATATTTAGGCTTTATACTCATTTCACCATGGAATGTCGATGACCTTTCCGTGCTTTTTGAGGCAAATGTTTATGGCAAGTCGTTCTCGAAGACTTTAGTGTAAACATGACAAATACTTTGGTGAAAATGTCAATTGGTACAATTAATGATGGCCAGTGCGGTTTGGTTTTGTGCCTCACGGGTTCTGGTCTCTCAAGCTGTGCCTTGTACTTGTCCAAGTAGAGTCAGAGTTTATTAAACTGACTGACCGATCTGCACAGACATTGTTTAACAAATACAGGTTTCTCTGATAATTGAACCACATGCACGCTATCCCATGATTTTTCCAGGTTTTCCACGACCTCACAACCCCTGAATATTGCATTCTATGTCAATATAAAACGACTAATGCAACAATGATATGTCTTATTCTTCTGTGCCATAGGGCTCCACTGTTTCCCTCAAACTATTTCAACACAGCAGTCAGTTTGACATGTTGTATCATGACTGTGGGTAACCCACGTGGTAGTTTATTTTGATTAAATCTTAGATATGTGTATTAACTGATTTGTACTCTTGCTTGAAATATAAAGCTTGCTGACTTTAGGCCTTTTCTAGTTATATAAAGGTGAAATACAAATCTCGGCCACAGTCACTGCATTCATCGCAGCAGTGTATGTAGAAACCAGCGTAGGTTTCAGTTTAGGAGCTATTTTTCAGATCATCAGATTAATGTTCAAGATTCCTGTAATCATATTTTTGAGTGAGTTACAGGAGATTATCTTGTCCACATGTGTGTTTAGTAGGCAGGAGCTAAAAATGTTTAATCTCCTTCAGGTTAGAGACCAGATGGGGATCTCTTCAGATGTTTCTTTATTTAGGCTGAAATCTAAATCCTAACGTGAGGCAGCGGAGCGGAGGTGTGATTAACCAGAAAACCAGGCTTGTAGGAGCTTGTAAATGTGTTATTTACTGTCCAAGTAGCGGACACTGGGCATTTTCCCACCTAGATTTCATGCTTTTTGTTTTTATTTTTATGTAGGTTGGGCCGGCCTGTAAGGCAATTTACTACCAGTACCACCACAAATCGATGGAGCCCCTCTTTAATGTCGGTGGGAAACTTGGGTGTTAGAGCAGCCAGGTCAAATTAATCACACAAAAAAAACAAAAGACTGGAATAAACTTCCTCTGTTGGGCCTAGATTCAATTTATACGTTTCAGCTGTAACACCAGCTCCAGTGCACAAACATCTGGAGGGATCCATCTCACCCACCGCGTGTTATTTTACGGCCCTTCCTAAAACGGTGATAGTGGTTTTTAGCCTCGCTCACACACAGACGCGAGGAAGACACGAGCTTTTCCGCTTTCAGCCCGGTAATCCCGGGATCTACGCTCACAATGAGCTCCCATCAGTGCTAGCCGGCAAGCGTCGAGTCCCGAGGCTGTGCTGCCAGCTCCAAGGTGCACATCTCTGTGAGGTGGGGAAGGATGGCCTGTCGTCTGTCCACAGCATGCACGTAACCTTTAGGAGGCCGCCACACCTCTGGTGGCCCTTTCACCTGCACCGCTAATTAAGTATTCATTCAGGTCACCATGGCAGCTACGACAGGTGAGAGTCCGGAAATACTCCACGTGGTTTGGGAGAGCGCTGACGTGAATGGGCCATACGGAAGCACAAGAGACCAAGCAGGTCACCTCAGATGATGAACAGTTTGAATACCATTGTTCCCACGTTAATTACAAACGGCCGACCCACCCACTCTCTCACTGCGAGTTCACCCCGGACAATCGTCTGCTCTAATCTCACCAGATTTAGGAGCTGACAGGGGCAAAGTCCGGGCCAAATAATGGTAATGATAATTTTCTGTTCTCATGGTAAAACTGAAGCGTGAAAACGGGTGTAACCTCCAACGGAATTACAGTGAAATTCTAGTATGATCTTTGAATATTCCTTCTCTACACTGGAATACAAGAACAATGTTTCTTTGTGTCCTTGTCTTCCAAGCTTCAACTAATCTGGATGCCTGACACAAGTAGCTTCAGCTTAAACTGGTGATAGTAATTGTTTTAACTGATCAATCCTGAAGCACACGCTGACTGCGCGGCGAAATGGCTGCGGAGAAATCACTGAGATCGGTCTCCAGTTAAGCCTTGCTTCTCAGGTCTGCCACCGGGTTGGATTTTTCCAGAGAAAAACAAAGGTAGAATTACAGAACAAAGGAAGGATGTTTGCCATTGCACAACCGTTAAGAAGAAGAAGAGGCATTGTCTTTTTGTTTTTTGTTTTTTTTCCTGGTTGCTATCCCCAGGTGAAAGCGGAACAACTGGAATAACGGTGGAAACTCTACACTCCGAGAAGAGAGGACCCCGGCTGACGGAGGACGCAAAGACGGTGGAGAACGACAGAAGCTGAGGGAAAACAAAAGGGAAACGAGGGACACTTGGTTTGGCTTGGTGGAGAGTGCTGGTGCTGTGTTCCACCACTGAAGCGCAGAATCAAAGCCAGTGTTCTTCCTAATAAAACCTGCCAACGTATTCATTCAACCAGGTGCTTAACTTTTGCCATAGCACTGAAATTGGGATTTCAGAGTCAAATTGGGATTTTCTTGCTTTGGAAAGAATCCCAGGCTTGCTGAAGCTAATGTTTGCAACAGCAGTGTCGACAGTCACACCACACGCAAACTTGAGCAGAATTAGAAAGCCTTTTTTTGAAATCAGGAGAGAATCCAACACTTGTGAGCGGTAACTCCTCTACTGTTACTGTAAACCTCACACAGTATGTGCCGTGTGAGGACAGAGAGTCTGACAGACGTGGAAACAATATCTGAGGGAGGCCGTCAGAGGAGGGAAACTGAATGAAACATTCAACTTAAAGTAAACACAGTCAATCGTCATTAAAGCCGTGGTGTTGATGGAGCGACTTCGATAACAGGCAAACAAAAGAGATTTCTTGTGAAGCGAATGATCCCATTCATGTCATCGGTGATAGGATGAGCGTTCAGAGGGGCCGTCTACCTCTCGGGGCAGGGGACATTGTTCTGCCACCTCTGCTCGGGGGCCCTTCAGCCCTCGGCTGACAGATACAGCTGCTCAAGGAGGACGACATACAACACCGTGAACGACACCATCCATGAAGCTCCTGAGAAAGTGGACCGGCACCTGACAGTGACATCTCACCACCAATACCATACCTTAAACTGTGTGTGTGTGTGTGTGTGTGTGTGTGTGTGTGTGTGTGTGTAAGTGCGTGTTGGCTACAGGCCTGTAGACCTACATACAAGTGTGTTCATGTGAGCCATTTCTGTTTGGACATTCTTGCTGCAGTTTGCTGGAAAGCCCACTTTAAGGAACATAACAAAACTTTTTTTTTTTCCTATTTACAGACGGCGACTTTTAGCTTCAAGAAGCCCAGTCGGCCCTGTAAACATTCCCAGCATTATTATTTTTCTTTTGGGGCAGATTTATATCTAAACGTTAACAACACACAGGGGTAAATGTTTAGATGGGGGGGGGTTATGAAGACATGCACTGGAGCCGTCGTTTCATTCAGTGGAAGGAAATGAACTGACTAAATATTTAGATCACGTCTTATTCCAGCGGATGTCTGTCACCGCAGAGGATGATTTGTCCTCGCAGTCAGGCAGACTCGTCGATTAAAAAAAAAAAAAAAAATCCTAATTTGTTTTTTGTTTTTTTGTCTCTCAGATGAAAAGTTGTGTTTATTTTCTGGAATGTCTCTATTTGTTTGTGGTTGGGAGCTGGTAAACAGAATTCAAGTATCAGTGATATGATTTAGACTGTGACAGTTTTTACACTGGGGGCTATGGCAGCCTCTGTTGAGGTCAATCAGCTTTAGCATGCGACCGTTTATAACAAATGAGACACACAGAGACGCTAGGTTTGTGGCGCTTAAAGAAAAACTCGACTTGGTTACTCGGCAAAAGTTTAACGCTTCAGGTTCAAAATCAGTAGCTTTTTTATCTGAACTAAGTTAGGTGATGCTACAGCTCAACCAAATGATACAGTTGGTGTGTGTAGACTTGAAGCAGGTCATGATTTCTGGACAGAGACATTGGGGTTTTTCTTTATTTTTCATTGTTTATTTGTTTATTTCTTTTTGGTACTTCAAGTGCAAAGCGAGTGCCATCTAGTTCCATTTTATTCAGCGAGGGCAGCCATCTTTGGGGTCGATATCTCCAAAACTTGGCAATCTGGATGGACACACAACTCTTCAAGGAAGATGACAAACGTGACTTTTGGATTTTGGTGTGCACTGTCCCTTTTTTAAACAGAGTAAACACACAAAAGTAGAAGCAATTTCATGAATTCAAGATGTTTAAAATAAGAATGTTCTCACTTTTTTTTCCGAAGGTGAACGTAAGATGATAAATCGCAGAATAATGTTGCAGTCGTGTTGCTCCTCACATGGTCCCATGTCTTGCGTCGGGGAATCGTTCCCCTGACTTGTATTTTATTGCTCAAAGGCATTTAAATTACATGTTGACAGTTTTTTGAAGCTTCAATTAAAAAGTGTTTTTTTTTTTCTCCTGGTACTTTCCTTAAAACTACTAAAATATTCAATTGCTTTATAACTTTTCCAACTAATCTCGGTCACTCGAGGTGGACAGCAAACACCGAGTTCCGACCTCCATATTACCATATCACACATAACGCATGGGCAGAACGATGTGGGGATCACATGAATGTCTCAGTCGGGAAGTCATTTGTTCCAATTATTTTGACGCCACATGAACGCACTGTAACTTGCGAGGTCATAAATTAGACTAAAGAGTGCCGACAGAACTGAGGGCTTAAAGCACGCCACCACGATTAAAAGACACATCGGCCGTGAGGGATGTTGACGCACTCATGTGGACTACTTGAACTAGTTTGCAGGCTCCATTTCTTGCCGGGTTGTCTACCAGCATCCTGAAACCTCTCTCCGAACGTAGAGAAGCGCTGATGGTAGGCTAGAAAGTAGAGACAAGGCCTCAGCGTGGCTGGAAGTAGTTCGTACAACGTGTTATAGGTGGAGCGAGACGTTCAAGCCAATTCAATTTTAACTTTCTTTTTTTTTTTTTTAAATGTTGCTTTCTACGCTATCAGTGCATAGCAGTATAGATAGGGTTAGGGTTATGGAAACAACTATTCATGGTTTAATGATCACTTTGATTGACTGATCCATATATAAACCAGTTATTTCACCACTCTATCAAATAAAAAAAGCAACGTGTGTGTGTTCCGCTATGGGAACAGGAGAGCGAATGTGAGGGGGGGGTACATACAAGAAAAACATACAAGGATTTAGAGAGGCCTATTACCACCCGGGGGGGGGAGGGGGGGCCTCCATTACTGTGCTCAGGTGTTAACAGATTCCATGTGTGTTTACACTTCATATATTGTTCCACATGCTGCTGCCGCCACAGCGGGCATGAGGCCCTCTGGACTGTTGCTACATTATTCTGAGGGGCAGTGGGGAGCAACTGGGAGGTGGCACCTTGCGGGTCTAAATCGCTGGGCGTCATTTAACCCTTCTCCGAGAACTTCTCCTACACCAGGACAGGGCACATCGGCTCCTGCTGCCCGGAGGCGGTGGAGCGGGAGCTGGAGGTGAAGCTGTAAAGGAAAAACAGAATACAAGACATAAATGATAAAAAAAATCCACCCAACTGTCACAGGGGGCAGCTTGAAGTGGCTTCAAAACAAATTGGGGCCCTTTTGATCGAGGCCGGTCAGACACCTCATTAAATTTGCATGTGAATACGAGCAGCGTGTCCGCCTAGCGCCGCGCAAAATGGCCGATGCTAATGACCGTGCCGTCGCGCTGTGACTGTCGGAGGCCGGTGAGACGCGAGGCCCGGCCGGGACAAAGAGAAAAAAAACGCCAGCTCCTTTGTGTCCCCTCGCCATCACAGCAAACGCCACTTTTTTTCGGCTGCGATTCCCTCGACTTCCCGTGGCCACCTGACACCCACGGGTGAGCCGGCAAAGTGGAATCAGGCTAAAGCAAACAGCAGTCACATTAGATAGGCCAGGCGGAGGACACTGTTGTTATTACAAGGGTAATAGTCCTCGGGGAGGCCCCGAGCGCGGGCTGAGCCTCGCTAATGGAAGCTGCCGCTAAGTGGTAAGTTACTAATAGTGTTTTCCTGTCCTCCTAATGGAAAGAAACGAGGGTCAGCGCTCAGCACACAGACAGACACTCTTCAGCGAAGTGGACGGACCCCAGCCTTAAAATTACATACAGGATGTCTTAGTTGTGGTTACCATGGTGAGCCGGGAGGGGGGGAAACCAAGAGTGTGAACTTTTCAACCCGAGCATCCCCACCTTGCTTTGCGCAACGCACACGGCAATACAACACACGATGACTGTGACATTTAGGACTCGTAGAAGTGTAAATACTCAGCGGGAGTTTAGAAAAATGTGACGAACAAGCACGAGAGCAATCTAACCCCGGCCTCCAAACAGGATCGAGATTTTTGCTGGTTGCCTCGTTGCTGTTTGTAAGCAAGTCCCCCGTAATGGCTGACATGGTCTGTCCCGCTAATCGCTGCTGCTGCTGCTTCTGCATGACCCATGAAGCATAAGAACAGCATTTTTCTGCAAAAAAACACCAAGGTCCCTGTGTTTTTCAATACTTTTTCTTTCTGAAAGGGTAAAGTCACTCAAATAACAACAAACACAGTTTCTTATATGTACCTAGTTAGCTGGATAATTCACTGAACAGAGTCAACCAGTTTGAGTAAAACTACATATTGCCTGAGAAAAAGCTTGTTCAGTGTGTTCTGATGATTATCCACAGTATGTAGGCCACTAATGTTTAAACAAAACTGGACAAATACAATCAAGACTACCTACATGGCTAAATACCACTTTATAATTTGAGTAGAAGAGCCCTTTAACAAGAAAAAAAGGTCAATCTGACATCACTTTTTTCACTTCTATCCTAAATAAAACAAAGTCACAGATTTAAGCTTTCAATTTTGAAACAGCTGAGCACCGTAAGTTTTCTCAAAAAATACTCAAACTGGAATACACAGTGCATTTCACAGGGCCTATTATCAGCAGTGGATGAATACAGATTAATTACTTTAGTATTTGTGACAGTAGGAATTGTGGGAGTGAGTTAAAAAACACTGCATTGGATATGCGTGTGTGTTCATTGTGACTCGTTGGCCAAAAAATGCAGTTCACTGATGTGTTTTTAATAGCTTTAAGACAAGTATAAAGCTCCACGGCACACAGGAAGAAGACATATCACGCTTTGGCAACACACACTTAGTAAGAACGATGCATTGTTGGGGTTATTTCTTTTCTTGGGATTGAGAATAACAAATACATATAATTTAATAAGTGAAACGTATGTCGCTATTTTGGATTAGTGCAACAGGGAATCAATTCCAAACCACTGACTTGGGGAGGACAGGAGGAACAGTGTTATTTAGGATACACAAAGGCAGAATAGAGGAGTGCTTACAGGCGTTAGAGTGGATGTTAAAGAAAAAAAAATAGCACTCCCACTTCAAGGATAAATCCAAGGAAGCTAAAAAAGAAGGTGGTGTCATTACATCACTGAATCTTTGCTTTGTGGCCAGACTGCTGTGCCTGTTGTGATGAAGTGAACTGGAGATGCATAGAGACACACACCACAACATACTGTTTCTACTGTATGTCATATGACTTCTGATGAAGAAATGCCTCCAGAGACTGAAAGAGAGTAGGCGGATTTTATTCGAAGCCTCGTTCTTTCCTCGAATTTCTGTGGGAAAGACTCGTCTTTGCAGTCTAATCAGCAGAAGTCCGTCAAATCTGATGCAATCACAATATTATCTAAAATAAAATCAGCCATTTGTTTTAAGTTCCCCACATAAAACCAACTGTTAAGGAGAGGAAAAAAGCTGATCTCTGGAAAGGGTTCAAGAACGACCGACAGATGTGACAGGTCCACCATAACACCAGGCCTCACTGCACGCCAAGACCACACCAGGGCCTGACTTTGACAAATCACACTGCAAAGGCAGGATGCTACTGTCTCTCTCTCTCTCACACACACACACACACACACACACACACTCTCTCTCTCTTCTCACACTCAAACTCTCACACACACACACCACCATTTTTAAAAAGGAAAAAACACAAGAATGAATGATTATTTAAATAAAAAGACATTTTAATGGAAGTTTTTCTTTCACACTCACAATCAAGCTTATAGTCTGATCACAGAGAGAGATGCTGGCCATTCACCCAGGACGAGACACACACCAGTCAGTTTTATCAGACAAAAAAAATATATATATATTTTAAATCTTTACAATAAGCTTGAATCATGAAACGTACACAGAGGAGTGTGCACACCTACAGTCAAACACTGAATTTTTCTTTTACTCCTCAACAAGTTTTTTTTTGTACCCTGGTATCAGTGTAAAATTCTTGTTTTAAGCAACGACAACTCTTTTGTTTGCTTTTTTTTTTTTTTTTTTTTTTTTACAAATGTGCAAATAAGACAGATTTGGAATCCTTCAGCACGCAGTGTAAAAGTCCAGGATCCTCAGGAGCAGTGACAGAGCTCTCACTCCACGTCAGTCCTGCCCGCTCAAGTTTAAATACAGCCCCTCGTTGCTTTGCCTTTCATTTTCAAGTAAAGTGCTCCTCTAGCAAAAACCACACGGCATCAGATCAGTCTCGCATTTTTTTTGTCACTGGTTTTTAAAAAAAAAAACAAAACAAAAAAAACAAACAAACCCAAAAGTCTAAAGGACGAAAAAGATGGGAATGTCTTCTAAAGTGGAAAAGCATAAGCCGCAGTCCTGGCTGTGTTTGGGGAGGTGACAGTCCAGCAGGAATCATACAAACTCCAGCTTGCCGTGGCCGCTGTACATTCCCCAGTGCACCAGAGACAGGATCTTGTCATTGCCCAGGTCCGCCTGCCTCATCTTGTCGCAGGTCAGGCAACAGTTCTCGTGGCCCGTCACGGGCACCATGCACTCCAGGTCCAGCTTGGCCACGTGGCCCTTCTTGGTGTGGTGGCCGTGGAAGCTGTAGTGGAGCCGGGACAGCATCTGTTGCCGCTGGTCCTGCAGGCGCTTGTTCTCGCTGCGCAGCATTCGCAGCGCCAGCATAATGAGCAGCACCAGGATGAGGCCGCCGGCGATGGGGACGGCAATCACCGCGGCGCGGAACCAAACCTCCTTGGCCGATGCCAGCTCCTGAACCCGGGTCACGAGGTTCCTGTTGTTGCCGTCCGGCTGGTAACGGCTGAGATCTGCACACAGAATGAACCACAAGTTTAACTGCATGCTCCACGGCCATCTTGGAATGGATGTATGGCTGTTTGTAGCTTAATGAGAAGCTTTCACAGTCATGGCTTTAACCACCAAGAAAATGAGACAAACCAACAAGAGCGAGGAAGTGGAAGAGGGCAGCAGGGGCAAAAACAAATGAGTCACCTTGTCCTGACTTAGAGCCAGATATTAATTTGAGCGAATAAACTATGGTCTGCCCTGGTCAGAGCCACAGAGAATCCCCTGAGGACGGCTCCCCTTCCTCTCCATCTCTCTAAGCACCTTTTCATAACTCTATGAGCTAATACTGCGGCCCAACATGCAGACTTGTCAGGGAATATTCATTCTACAAGGCACATTCCTACTCAGTGGGAAAATTACATGGTGCACACATAATAAAAAAGAGAATATATCTGATCTCTTTCCAAGTGCTTAAGGTAAACTGGCTGCTCCCTGCCTTCCCAGGCACAGAGCTGGAGCCCATTAAAAAGTCAAATGAAGTCCTGTAGAGCTGAGAAGTAGAGAAACAAGTAGGTGGGGGTAAGGGTGGCCTGCACGTCCATAAAGCAAAGTGTTTGAAGAACCCTACAGTTCAACATATTGCCTCTGGAGCCGGAACAGGAAAGAGGAAAATATTGAATATTTACTGAGGAGGAATTGTAAAATCCCCCCACAGAGTCCAATCGTTTTAAAACCCGCTAAAGAGAATGTTATGTTTTAGTTTCAGTAAAAACAAACAGCGAATGCTCCGGGAGCTTTCTTCTTTACCTGTCGAGTCCCTGGTGTGCGCCATGTCGTGTAGGCCTCTGTAGTTGCACATGTCTTCGTGGCAGCACTCCAACGTCGACACCAAGGCCCCGCTGAGGGCGTCTGCGCCCCTAGAGGTGCTGCTGCTGCTGCTGCAGACATCCGCTGCGTTTGTGATGGGGTCTAAACACCCGTGGGTGAGCGGAGAGTTTGCGTTGAGCGGGTCCAGAACCTTGGTGAAGCAGGCGTTCAGTTCTGATTTGCACATGTATCCTGTGGCTACGCAGTGTGGCGCGTCACAGTAACACCGTATTTCTCCTGGAAATGCAAAAGAGGAAGAGTCAGAGAAACGTATGCCAAGATTACATGTATTTATAGCTTCAATGCAAAGCTTCGTACATTCACTTAGGCTGATAGTTTGATCAAAACACAGCTTGAACTTATATGAGCAGTGTCAGGTCCCTCAAGGCTCCATGTTGAGATTCAATGGGCTGCCAAATACAATTCAGCTTCCAGAAAGTAGCGCTTTTTTTTGTCTTGTTTGTTTTTCTCCCTACTTTTTTACTCAGTTCGTATTAATGAAAATCCAATGACAAAACAGCTTCTACTACGAAGACCTAATCCTTTTCAAACACAGCCTGTGGTCTGTTGTGTTGTTAGTTTCAACGTGTTTGCTCACCTATGCCCTGCAATAAATAGCCAGGTTACTATAAAGACCACAAGGGAGTAGTCACTTTTTTTGCATCAATTCAGCAAATATGCCTTCATTTAAGAGCCTCCCATGCAAAGCGGTCCTTTTTGTGTGTAATATAAAACAGGAACCCTGTAGCTTATAATTAGTGGTTTGTTTGCCAAAGCCATTTTTTTTTCGACCCAATAGGAAACTCGTATATAGAGGGGGGGGGCTGGGGCAGCCGTGCAGGAGTCTCCTTTCCCCCAGTTTGCACGCAAAGCTTCAACTTCTGGTCGGGAGCAGCAGCGGCGGCGACAGGACGGGGAGGAGGAGGAGGGGGGCGATGAGGTTCCATCTAAAGAGCTCCCAGGAACCTTATCATTACGGCTGCCCTGCTTTTACACGGGCCCACTCATTACCTCAGCCGTGGCTTCTTCTTATTTTAAGACAGAAATCTGAGGCCAGGGACCTGCCCTTGGACAATACATGTTGCAGTTAAAGTTGTGTATTTTTAGCCAAATAATATAGGATATTCTGCATGATTGGGGGGGGGGGGGGGGGGGGTATGAGCAAGTAGCTCCATAAACAAGGCGGTAAAAAGTGAACCAAAAGTTTTTGCCTTGTGTTTTCCCGTCTGCTGAAATCATAAACTGGGCAAAACAAAAACAAGAGAGAGAGTCTGAAACTTTTGAGAGACAAACTCCTGTCCTGTCAGTGCCACGGCCACTGTGAATGCACCAACTGGCAGTGCAGGAGCACGTTCATCAGATCAGTGTTTTCCCTGTGAATGATTGGAGCAGCAGGGCCCTGGCAGGTCATTTGGAGAATATTTCATTAGAAAGGAGAGGCCCCTTTGTGGCTTGAGGGGGAGAGAGAGAGAGAGAAACAGGCCGAGCACTGCGGCTGCTCTCCTCTGTGCACGGCAGCTTCAAAAACTAAGTTCAACATGAGATGATGTTGTTCTTTTTTAAACTGAAACATGCCAGCCAAAATGAGACCGGATTTGTATTGAAGAGTTTGGATGTTGAAGTTAGGAGTTTTAAATGGGGGGGAGAGAGAGAACTACAGGGAAAGACTTCAAAAAGAAAAGAAAAAAAAGAAAAGAAAAAGAAAGAAAGCCATCAATTGCGGTTGGGATCATTTTAGTGTGTTTCCACTGAGGTTATTTCAGGATTTGATTTTAAAGAATAAAAGAACTATGCCGAGAGTAAATTGGATTAAGTCGAAACACTGAATCACTCGATTTAATAAGTTTGTCATGGAAAGAAGTGCGGTTCTCTCCAGACACGTCAGGTTGCTGGTTTATTCCTGTTAAATGCTACATGATTGTGTTGCTAAAGGTAGTATACTGAGACGATCACTGGCTGGTCGGCTTTAAACGCTCTCTGTCTGGGAGCCTTGAGTGAGCCTGAGTAAGTTCGGTCGTGTTTCGCCGCAGCCGAACACTGTTCATCCTGTTTCCGAACAACTTCACAAACATGCCCGGCCAGGAGACCCGAGCCCGTACCTTTAGTCAGAAGAACAGCCATGGCGCAGAGTTCCATTTGTAGCCAAATGGAAATGATACTGGACTGGCGATCCATTTACACCAGATTGCTGTGCAAAAAAAAGGGGGGAAAAAACCCAGAAAAGAAAAAGGGTGTCCTCGTATATCCAGAAACAGCGGCGGCACAGTCCGCTGGGCGAAGAGCTGGACGACAAAAAAAGACTTACATGGAGCTACGGCGAAAAATGAGGCATTCCTGCGCTGCGACGACGGCTCCGACAATCCTTACTGGATCCACAGCGGAAAAAAACTCACCCCGAATTGTTTCCTCTCCCGCATGGAGACGGGAAAAGTCCGCAAATGTGTTTTTAGAAGCGGTCCGACATAACTGGGGATGCGAAACAGCGTCTTCCTCCTCTTCTTCTTCTTCTTTTTCTCCTTCAAGCCGAAGTAGGGAAAAAAGGCGAACCAAAGAGGGGGAGAAAGACCGTGAGAATGGATATAAAGTTGTCACCGCCGGTCCTCCTCTGCCTCTGGAAGCAGCCGGTCACGGTAAGGCATCACTTTTGTAAGTCCTGGACGGAGAAATGTTTGCAACAAAAAAAAGGGACGAACGGTTCCGCTGGACCGAGAACTGCACGCATACTCCGGACGGACGAGGTTTAACACAAGAAATAGCTGTGGTCTGCCGGAGCTCCGCCCCCTCGGCTCTGATTGGCCAGACCGCTGAGCGAGAGAGAGAGAAAGGCAGTTCAGAAGACGTACCGCTACGCACTGGTGCAGCTTTTCAAAATAAGACGAGGCAAGTTTATTTGTACAGCCAAACTCCGTGTCAGCCGCAGAAGCAGTTTAGGTAACAGAAATGCATCTGTAAACATCATGAAATAAAATAATCAACAGTAAAATCTAATAAATTGATAGAAAAAATTATATAAGAGTATGACCAAGAACATAAATGTGATTAGTTGGGGTTTAAAAACAAGGTAGCCCACGTTTTGTAGAATAAAATAAAATAAAATATTCAGATGGAAAGTTTTGTTGGTCGTGAGTGCAGGAGTGCAAGACTCTCTCTGTTGAGCCAGTACAGTTACATTGGTTCTGTTTAACCCAGATGACAAATGACAAGATAATATTATTTGATCTGTTAATTTAGTAGACCTCTGTCGCCACTCAGAGTTATCCAGACTCATAGGCTACCTCTGCTTAATGTGCCCAAGAAAACACAAATATTACCTACCTACTGTGATTCTCAGCTGTGTGTTCACTTGAAGTATTTGCAAGAATGCCTCCCTATCAACATAAGGTTCATTGGTCTGGACATTTTTAATCATAAATAATTTTTATTGATAATTTATTAATTGATTGATTTTTTTAAAAATATTTTTTTACCTGACGTGAAAAACTTATCATTTTTTTTTGTACCCGTGTTCCGGTTTCATTCCGCCTGTCACTCTCCAGCTTGATGGTTCAGATCAGGCCGACGTGAACACAAACCTCAACTCACCGATTCACACTGATAGTGTCACCTGAGTGCACAGACATAATGGTAATAGTTCAGACTTTGAAATCACTGTTACCTCACTGTTTTATTACTGGGATATTATATATGTAGATATTTTAACCTGTGCGCGAGCAGATGCACGGTTTAGATACGTGTTTTAATGTGACATCAGCTTTAAAAACTTCGCTGTGGTGAGTGTCTAACGTGTGCATTTACACAGAGCAGTGACGCAATAATAATAATAATAATAATAATAATAATAATAATAATAATAATAATAATAATAATAATAATAATACAGCTCTCATCTGTATAATGTGTGTGTCCACTCATTACATGTTCATATCGGCAGCTGAGTGTGTCTGCGCTGAGTGAAGCCAGGCCGGCCGGTGAGCAGCTACCTGCAGTGTCATCCTGCGAGCAGCCACGTTGACGCCGCCGCTCGACCGCTTCCCTTCAGGCTACCAGACTGCTGCTGCTGCTGCCGCCGCTGGGAGGAGGAGGAGGAGGAGGAGGAGGAGGAGCGGACAGCCGCCTGGAGAAATTAGCAATCCAAAAAGGCACATGGCGCCACCGAGACGACACAGACGCGCGCACACTCACAGAGAGACACGCACGCACACAATTGCGCTCTAACAAAGTGGTGCGCGATCTGTGTCAGTGCCATCAGCAAAAATGTATACTCTACAAATGCAGCGTTACTGAAGCCACATATGTATTTCATATTTGTGCCATTTTATTTTTATTTCGATCTATTGAGCATGTTGAGGAAGAGAGTAACAGTGTCATTAGGAGAGATGACCCGGCTTGTCTTCAGAGCTCATACCTGTGTGAAAAGAGTGAAGCGCACAGGGCTTCACCGTGCCCAGCAGACAACAGGATGAGGAGGATACTGCTCCAGGGAACACAGAGAGAGAAAAAAACTGCTCACTACAATTACCGTAATTATCTGCAATTCCACAGCGGCGCCAGGCAACGACTGGTCGTGACATCATTCATGCTGAGGGACAGCATGAAAGGCTGGGAGTCCGACGCAAGTACTGGTTTTACGCAGGATTACTGGTCATCATCGTCGAGCGACAGACTCTGCTTAAAAAGTCTTCCTCGGTTTCTGTGATACTGGGTGGAACTGTCTCCTCTCACCCCACAGGTAGACCGAGGGGCCCCTGGGCCCCCACCTGGCTGCAGGGCATCAAGTGAGGCTCTCTGTGAGTGTGGCTGCTAAACGATCAGATAGTAACAGCGGCATTTGACATAAAACGTTAAAAGATGATCAGACTTTATTAATCTGAGAGTGGAACCTTCATCTGTGCTCAGCGCTTCATCCGCCTTTACTTTCCGTTTATAGTTCAACATCACCATCTGGTGGTCAAAGACGGCCTGGTAGGGGCCAGTCCCTCCAGGAAGGTGCAATGTTTCAATCACACTGATCAATAAATGTTTTGCTATTTCAACTTAATTTTTTTTTTTAAGTACGGCAAACATCATAGTTTCCTGCGAGTTTTACCCGTCGTCGCAGTCCCCCGCCATAGTACCAAGCTCATATTGCCTTGTATCTGGTTGTAAATACAGGGACATCTGGCTTTTACAAATGAAAATTACTGCTAAAAGGCTTTGCAATGCATATCCCTGATGTCCCGTTTCACCATCGATTGACAAAAAAAACGTCAAAAAAAAAAAAAAAAGCATGGATGCCTGAGAAAACGGATCACCATCTCGGAGGCTGTCGCTAAAATGTCGGAATACGGTGTGCGAGCTTTGTTCACAATGCCAAGTTGGGTGTGTGATGGGATCAAAAGGTGTGTCAGGACACAACAGTAAACGTTTCCATGTTATCTCTACACCTTCAGTTAGGGATTGTGGGTTTTGCGTCAAAAATGACCTCATCGGGGGTTAATTTGTCGAAAGCTCCCTCCAGAGTGACAGGAAGCGTCCTGCAACAGACCTCCTCAGGCTGGAGTGGCAAATCCCCGAGATAAGTCAACTCAACTTTGTGTGTTAAATAAACGGAGTGCCCCTTTAAACCCTTGTGTCTGCCCACAGAGGGAGAAGAATGTTCCTCCAACACCCCTGACATGAGCTGATGGGGCGTACCTGCGCCCATCCCAGTAAGAAAACAAAACAGTTGTGTCTGCTTTCAGAAAAGGGTGTGTGTGTGTGTGTTTGGGGGGGGTTCATGTAAGTGGCCTTTTAGGGAAGGATTACACCCTGTAGGTTGTGTCTGTTTTCACACATTAGGAGATGCTCGTAGGTGTGACCTGGTGCAGACAGTAGAGGCTTTGCATAACAAAGGGCCCCCCCGCCCCTTACTGCTGGGTCAACGATGGCTAGAGCTGCTGCTGAAAAATGGTGGGAGGGGAGGGGAGGAAGTGGAGGTCAAGTCTACTCAGAACTGAACCATCAGATACAAGAGGAGCTCCGCAGAGGGCCTTCAAAGGCGGTCTGAGTGGTCAGAATGACTCAAACGTTCCCAGTTTGAAGATAAAAAAACAACAACATGAAACCGGCTGTGTGGATGCCACGTGAGGACAGACAGGCTGACAGACAGGACTTCCTCCGACACCTCTCTGCTTCCTCTCTTTGATGTGAGAGACGAGCAGGCCGTCTCCATCCGTCCTCCCCGATCCATTCCGCCTCGCGCGAGATAAGCGGAGCGAGTGGCGTTTGCAGCAGAGAGCAGTCGTGCAGATGCGTTTACAGGAGGCGTGCGGGGGGGGGGGGGGGGAGGACCATTCCCAGCAGCCTTTGCATCTCAGATCTGGTGTAAGGAACCGCGCAGACTTTATCTCCAGCGCCATGAGACAGGAAACCGATGGGCATCCAACCTTTGTGTTGAGCTTGTTTCATGTGACAAATGAATTCAGCAGCACTCCTCTCTCATGTCCCCCCCCAACAAACACACACAGATGACTTTGTAGATAATCTGTGTTTGATCTGCTGGAGTGGATCAGTGATCAAGCTCTGTATCTGTGTGCTGCTCATTTCATGCAGTTTCTCGAGCTTTTTCAGTCTTGTAGATCAAACAGTTCTGGAGGAAGGAGCCATTTTTTGGTATACAAATGGTGAAATGTGCATCTTCCATCAGTCACTATGCTAAGAAACAAGCTTTGGCCTTGGAACGCTGGAGTTTGAGAAAATAATGTTAAAGGGTAACTTTGCCAATTTTTTCAGCTTCAAGATAGTTATTTTTAAAACGGTTATTAATACCACAAGATGTCACGCAGAGCATAACGTGTACAGAAGGAGAAATGTTTCTCCTTCTGTGCACATGTAATATAAAGTCTATGCAGCATTATAGAGATGTAAACTATGATGTTCTCGTCGCCCACTTTTACGTGCTGGCAGTGCATCCTGGTACATGTAGGCGAGGCTGTGCAAGCAGGGAAAACTCTCTAAACTATTAACCCAAGTTTTCTCTCTCTGTCAGGACACCACGCACTGGGGGTTTAATCACCTTATTTAACTACCTTTACCACCAACACACAAAAAAATAGTGAATTTCCCCTTTAGTGAACTTTCTTCTGAATCCTATGATTGAGTATTCACATAGTAAAAAAGGTTAAGTGATTAAAAATGGCATGCTAAGAGGAAAGAGGAGCCAGAGAACATAGAAAAAACAATATGAAAAGAAGAGAAAAATGCAATTTGTATTTATATATGGAATGAAAATTAGAAATGAATAAATAAGACAGTGATACAAAGTTAAATAAGTTGAAGTAGTATATAACTGCATTGATAGTGAAATATACTTTGATAAGTGGGAGTGCTTGAATGCTCCACCTAAAGATTTACACTGAAAAAAGAAACAAACAGTGGGCATCATGTTATAGATCTATTCCGAGCAGACGTTCTACACTGAACTTCCAGTAATCCTCATAAATCTGAATAGCAAGCATCAACCACATCAGAGTGTCAGCTTGTTTTGGGCATCTTTTTTTTAAATACATTTCTTTGTCCATATGCATCATTTTACAAGCACAAACTCAGCTCAACTCTGACCTGTTTTGTCAGTATAACAAAGTGTAAAGATTTCAGGATCCCAAAATTCATGAAAGATGACTCCAGTGTCTGTAGAAACACAAATCTTTGTGATGACCGCTCAAGTTATTACTGTAGGACTGTTGAATAAAAGGATGAAAAACAAAACATTGCTCCACTTTTCATACACATGTGTAACAAAGAATTTTATTATTAAAATGTGAGAAATGCATTTGTAACAGTCTGTTTACAAGTGAAGTGTTTTTATCTTGGTTTTTTGTTTGTTTGTTTTCACTTAAAAGTTTGAAATGTCTTCCTGGAAAAGATTTACAGTCTACTTATACCACTACTACTTATATACAATCATATACTACTCAAATAATTGTTGTTGTTTTTTGATTTATTTTTCACATGCTGCCTTTAAAATGTCCTTACTTTGTATATTTTTGTCGTATAGGCCTATATTTCTCTTTACATTGTTGGCATTCTGTGGACAGCAAAGGAGGAATTTCATTGGACAGGGAATCACGTTTCTTTACTGTGCTCATGACTTTAAACAGTTTGAATCTTCATTTGACAAAAAAACCAAAAAACAATTATGGTGCTGCCCTCTGTTGGTGTAAGGTGGTATGACCAGGGACCGAGACAGGACAAATAAAGCATTAAACAGCCACCATACATTGAGTCATATCGCTGCACTCCAGATGTTAACCTGGAATCTTGTAAAACACAAAAAATAAAAACAGCTGTTGAAGGTTAAGTCAACCATCACACGATTATATTATTACGTGTCATGAAATTGAATATGAT
This sequence comes from Sparidentex hasta, assembly GCA_030272975.1. Taxonomy (NCBI): domain Eukaryota; kingdom Metazoa; phylum Chordata; class Actinopteri; order Spariformes; family Sparidae; genus Sparidentex; species Sparidentex hasta. The sequence goes on along the minus strand of JARJLU010017546.1, from coordinate 38,560 downwards.
TACAGCTACAGTTACTGCAGCATTTCAAAATAAAATTGTCATCGTCAGTTGGACTGCTCGTTCAATTAAACAAACAGCTATGACAAAATTTTATGCAAAGCACTTCATGCAATAGTCTGGCATTTAAGTGATGCACTTGCATTATTTAAGCATATGTATTTTAGAATGGAGGCTGACTTACAATAAAATCTGACTTGCTTTACCTTACTGTTCTATGTCATCCACCGTTTGTTCGCATTAAAGTCCCCAACAAGTTTACATATAACTACAGATAATTACTGTAATGCTAAAAAACATAGTTTACACTTATGTAAAACCAGTCAGAACATTTATGTTCTGATGGTTATCTTTGAAAGTCTGATTTAAGAGGCGGGGGTACGGGTATGACTTGTGACTGCACAAGTAGTCTGGAAGCCGATCCAGTCCAATATTCAGCAAATGTGACGTGGAAACTTGAAGCCACGCCTCCAGTGCGCATACACTGTTATCATGATGCAGCTGAATATTATTCCTGAGCTATAAGACTCAACTAAAGTTTTCATAAAATATTTGTTTTTCACATCTTTTTTTTTTTTCCAGTCAGTAATTTAAAAAAAAAAAAAAAAAAAACTTCTATAAACCTCACATCCATATTGCAATGAATCATGGGTAGATATATCAGTGGAGTCTGCCCTGTGGACTGGGTGCATCATGGGTTTAGGCAGCACTCAGCACCTGCAGATTTCCCTGGAAAGTGTGTCTATAAAAGCAGTGAATAAATTCAGATTGAGAATGGAAAAAACAAACAAACAAACTTTACAGTGCGGTAGGAGACATTTTACATCCAGCAGTTCAACTTTTGAACTTCTTTCATATTTTTTTAATTCTGCAGTTCTTAATGAGAGAGTAGTGGGTGTCATTTTAAAGCTTTTATTGTGTTAAAAAAAAGCCGAGTAAAAACCATGTTAGATCAATTGTTGAATGCATGAATAAATGCCTGTGTGTAAGGGTCTTTGTGGTCCAAGTTTAGCAAGTCAGTTTGTCTAAATTCATTAACAGTGTTGCACATTTGACATCTGAATTAGAGGGGACAAAGCCTAGCTCTCCTCTTAAGCTCTTTAAACACATTACGCATCGATATACAAACAGAAAGCTTCTCTCATAACCATGTGGAATTATCTGCATAGTGATCGTCCATCCATCCATTATCTGTACATTATATGTACGCCGCTTAATCCTCTGTGGGGTCGCGGGGGGGCTGGAGCCTATCCCAGCTGACTTAGGGCGAAGGCAGGGGACACCCTGGACAGGTCGCCAGTCTATCACAGGGCTACACATAGAGACAAACAACCAGGCACACTCTCATTCACACCTACGGACAATTTAGAATAATCAATTAACCTCAGTATGTTTTTGGACTGTGGGAGGAAGCCGGAGTACCCGGTGAAAACCCACGCATGCACAGGGAGAACATGCAAACTCCGCACAGAAGGATCCCAGGCGTCCCGACCGGGACGCGAACCGGGGATCTTCTAGCTGTGAGGCAGCAGTGCTAACCACCGGGCCACTGTGCAGCCC
>JARJLU010017546.1:0-36983 GCA_030272975.1 Sparidentex hasta | reverse complement strand
AGTTCAACTTTTGAACTTCTTTCATATTTTTTTAATTCTGCAGTTCTTAATGAGAGAGTAGTGGGTGTCATTTTAAAGCTTTTATTGTGTTAAAAAAAAGCCGAGTAAAAACCATGTTAGATCAATTGTTGAATGCATGAATAAATGCCTGTGTGTAAGGGTCTTTGTGGTCCAAGTTTAGCAAGTCAGTTTGTCTAAATTCATTAACAGTGTTGCACATTTGACATCTGAATTAGAGGGGACAAAGCCTAGCTCTCCTCTTAAGTTTTTTAAACACATTACGCATCGATATACTAACAGAAAGCTTCTCTCATAACCATGTGGAATTATCTGCATAGTGATCGTCATTTTCAAAAAGTCTGAGTGTGAATAAAGTGGCTTAGCATGTCTAGACTGGAGGACATACCTGGAGATGCTTGTCTTTGATCTGATAAAACTCATCTTATGAACAGAGGTCAGACTGTCTGCAGTGCAGCAGGGGGCAGCACAGGTCACACAGTAACCTGTAGATCAGTATGGGAGAGCTTGCTCCTTTTTCTTTTCTTTTTAATTAACCAAAGCTTTATTCAAATCTAGCAAATGTTGCAATTGATTATGAACACATTAAGAAGTTCTTGCTTTATCTATTCCAATCAAATAAAAAACAGAAGCTTCAGAATCAAGTTTTTTCAAATCTTTTCTTTTCTTTCTTTTTTTAAAAAAATTGATTCATTTCTACCCAGAATTGCTTTCATTGAAACTGATAAAGACAAGCCAGGCATGTTTTACTATTTTAAAAAAAAAACAACAAAAAAAAAAACAACAAAAACATCCTTTAAGGCAAAGGGACAAGAACTTGAAACTAAAGGGACCATCAAAAACTGAAGAACAATGTAGCCCTGGAGAGGCATATTTTATTTCATTTCTCAATATACTTCAGGAAACAATATACAAAGCAATGATGTGGTCACCTTTACTGAATGTGTGGTGCGGTTCAGCTACAGACTCAATAGATAGTATGGTGGAAATAAAAACAGACCTTTGCAGCCGAGTACCCTGCTCATCAACAGTGAGGAACAAAACCCAGTCAGAGGGATGGGACGTGCTAGAAAAACCAAACCCGTGCGTGGCACGCCTTGTCAAACATCTTATCTTGGCGTCAAAAAGGACTTTTAGAAAACGGGCGGGAGCTCCGCAGGTGGATGAGGCCGTGACACTTAAGACTTTCAACAAGGCACTAGCGTATGAACCAAACCTAGTAAACTCCAATAAAATAACCAGTGCTCGCTTTAGTTGCACATGTTTATTACAATACATACATTTCACATTTGACCTTGTGACCTCCTGTTTTGCCCTGCTCTGACACAAAAGAGGTGATCCACGTACATCTGCCTCCGATCTGCGGCGAGCTGTAATACGCTGCTCCTTTAACCGGGTGCGAGTTAAAAACGTGTGGACGTCACTGTGATTTACTGCTCGTTACTACAACTCTTATAAATAAAACCTTTCTTACTCTGTGTCCTCTTTCTTAAAACTCCACTGTAATGTTAGCGACTGTACAAAGGAATGAACCAGGAGGGAAAAAAGAGGAGCAAAAAAAATTTGTTGGAACACAAAGGAAGAAAAAAACAAAAAACAAAACCTAACTATGAGGAGGGTGTGAAGTGTTGAGAGTGTGGCAGGGCAGGGCTGAGGCCGGGGGGGGGGATATGGGGGAGTGGGAATGGTTCAAAGCAGCACGGCGTCACATCTCTTCATTTTTTATTTGTTTTGTTTTTTTAAATCACTCACTCCACCACACCACCAGGCACTGTTTTTTTCAGACTGGGACATGCAGGGCCACCAGAAAGCTGCAAATAGATCACTGAACCATTGTGAGCAGCCATGACAGACCTGCAGAGAGGGGATGTTTGTCACGCCTGAGTCGAGGTTACAGGAAGAGAAAACTAGACAGAGTACTCAGGTTACCGATATTTGAGAAAAAAAAAAGGAACGACATTGACACCAGTGTGTTATGCTTTATGCTAGGCTTCTGTGTAAATAAATGGCTTCAAACATCCTCCTCTGTTTACATGCAGGTCACACTCGCTCGATGATTCAATTATCTATGACAAAATGAAGCTTGAAGACTGCAGATGAGTTAACATGACGGAAAAGGCTAGCTAATGAATGTAGCCGCCTAGACGTTTGATTAGTTTGGATGTCAAAAGCTTTGATAGGCATGGCTTTCCATGGCTTCAATCTACAAAACATATTTACAACATAGATAATAACATCTACAAGAAATCTACATTTTTATTCCCACTGTGGGTCTTTACAAAAACCGAATCTTGTAAACCACCCCACCCTTCCGCCTCCTCCCACAACAGCTCTTCATGTTTCCCCCCTTGGTTCTCCCAGCCCAACGGTCCAAAGCCAACCCAACTGCACCTCCTGTGTGTTGAGACTGGGCTCAAGAGCAACTGATGAACTGCTCTCCCCTTCCAACTATGTGCAATGGGTCTTCCCCTCTTTTCCCCCTCAACGCCCACTTCGACTCGCGACCAGAAGTTCTCAGACCATGAAAGAATTCTGATTCTTCAACTTTTCAAGTTCTTTGATTTGCTGTCTCAGAAACAGTATCCTGTGGGAAAAACAGACACAACAGTTGCTTTAAGTGTTTGCACTTGGATTGAGGTATTCTTTGAATGCTAGGACTAAACTAAAATATTGTTCTCACCTCTGCTCACGCAATGTTGCTTGTATTTCACAGACTCTGACCAAGGACCGCAGGTTTTTGAGCTCGGTGCAGTTCTCAGACATACAGATGCTCCCCATGGTGTGAGCCTCTTCACGAAGTCTTGATGCCTTGATAACATGCCACACAGATTTTATTTTAATGGCTGTTGCCAAGAATTGTATTTTGTATTGCAACCAAGAGAAACGATGGTCGAGTGCTACCGTACAAACCTGTTTCTCTGCATGTTCAGCAGGCCAACCATGTACATGTTTGATAAGATTCTCATTGAAGTGAGCGGCGAGGGTGGGGGTGAAGGTGCAGGAGGGCCGTGTGGCTGAGGCGGTGGGGGGAGCTGAGGCAGAGTTGGGAGCGTTGCTGCTGCTGGAGGTGACATGGTTGGGACCGGGAGAGGGACTCCTCTGACTTCTGCAATGAACACACAGGGAAAGAGGCATGTAAGCACTGAGACAAATTATATATGAAGACACTGCTGACCTGTCTCAAAGCGGACCAATCAAGCAGCAGCAACGTTAGGATGCCAAATTCCTTTTTTCCCCAACACCATGACCACTGGAGTTTAACTACAGCTGAACACAAAATGCAGGTGTCTGTTATCTGTTTTGATGCAAGAGTGTGCAATTGCATGATTTTATGTTTCCATCAATAACTGAATGTTGTTCGACTCTGCAGGTTGTCTATTCACATGTCCTGGCGCAGGATCGTACGTGAATCACAGCAACCTTTATATACCAGTATATATACAAACCAACTAGCAACCCCTTGTAACTGCAGCTAACATGTAACTGAGATGACAGCTAACTGCTTGACTGCACTAACAGCTTTCACTGGAGCAAAACACAGCAAAAGAAGATTCTGTTCAGAAGAACTTGATGTATTGGACTTAAGTGGAGTTAAATGTAACAACACAGCAATTTTCCATTAAATAAATGTATTGAAGCACTTCAGCTGAGTACTTTTTGTAACTGAAAGTACTAGGAGTTTGATCTTACCGGCACTTAGCCCCTGTGTACATTTTACCAATCTGAAGAAACCAGATACAAGCAATGACCAGGTGGTGGAGCAGTTGCGTCACAGCACAAAGACCTCAGTACAAAGACTAACACAAATAAGATGGGGACAGAATTTGTCCTAAATTATCTGTCCCATTTCCTTTTTTTTTTTTTTTTAAACCAGCAAGAGGTAACATTCTTATTTAGTTTTGAACCCATTTCTTTTAATCAATGTAAAATGATTAAAATATAATTATTTCCTAAACATTTGATGATTAACATAAACATAATGATGATTTCAGTATGCCACTGAAAAAAACAACTATAGATGTCAATAAAATGAAAAACATCCTTCTGATCAATGATCGTATCGGCTGACATTGCTTCCAGTGATCCTCAGCACCCTCAACAACATTATATATTTTTCTCTAGCACTGCTAGGTCTTGTCATCAGTTTACAGCTTCCTCAGTTCTGAACTATATTATCAAAATAAAATAAGCTCATAACACGTTTAGAATGTTCTGCTCTGTTATCTGATGCATCATTGACATGGACTTATTATTGCCCACCTACTGTTGTAACATGCCAGTCTGAGTCTAGAAATAGTTTTCACTTTTTTGTGTTTACACAGATATTATGTAGCACAAAGGCCATATGGAGCACAGCATTCCATATGGCCTTGATCAGCTCAACTTAAATGTAAGAGTCAATATCACAATGTCATGACCCACTTCTGTGATGGAAAATACATCTGGTTTAACCTACAGGATTCAACTCAATGAAGGTGAGAGCGTTGTTTTTAAATCAGTCACTCAGTGTCACAGTGTTGCACTTCACAGTGAGATGCAGCTACAACATTTGAACATATATATCATGCTACGATCCACTCATCACAACAGCGGAGCATTGTGTTTGAGGAGACAATACCAGCAAAGTGAACAAATACTGTTAGCCAATACTGAACCAGTGTTTTTTTATTTGCCCAGTGGCAAGAAATGTATGAAGTCCAGAGGAGTAATTTTCTTCATTTTTTTCTGCAAAATTCCCCTTAGACTCATTATAATCTGTCAGTCCTAACTGCTATTATAGAAGGTACGCTGTTTGGGAAAATGAGCTAGGGATCAAGATTCCCAATAAAAGGATGTTTACGCTATCAAGTCTAAGCATTGTCTCATTCAGCTCCAGTTGTTCCACAGACATCACTATTCTAAAACAAAACTTAATAAAATATTCCCAGACATATCCTCTATGTGTTATAAATTCATTATAAAATAGACTTATCTCCATAGCTTCCCTCTCTGGCCCAAGATAGAGAGATACTGAATGAAAATGCCCAAAACAGCAGCTGACCATCTTTATTCACATTACAGTCCATTGCATTCTTTGCATTTCATATACTACAGTCTGAGCAGAGGGATAGGAGGGTGGTTTAAAAAAGGGGGTTTCTCTTTGCGCGTGGTAAATATGTTGCACATTTCTGAAATGACGTTTTCCTGTTGGTTTTCCTTATATAAAAAATATAGACTGCGTTCTCATGTCCTATATCTTGAAACTTTTCATTGATACACACAAACATATATTAAACAATGATGACAAAGGTCCTTCACTTACAGTCTAGCGCATATGGTAATTCAGCAGTCTAAGAGCAACAGTTTAATTCCATACAGACAACAATAAATATACTTCACGTATCAGACTTGGCCATCTCAGGACCCAAATACAAAGATGCAAATGCTCTCAGTTACTGTCAATGGCTGCCCATTACGGGATTTCTCATGCTGCTTATTCTTTTGTAACTTGTTGTGTCGTTGTACTTACCCTTGGCGCTGCAGGGTGCGTGGGGAGGCCGTAGAGGCATCGTGACTGTGCTGCTTATCGCTGGTGAGGGGCTGCTGGGATGTGGGCGGGGGGTGAGACGCCTGCTTCCCCGATGCTGTGCTCACCTAAATACAGCAAGTTAGAAACGCTGCATCAAAAACAGATACTCTCCGCAGATAAAAGCTTTCATGTATTTAAAATATATTCCTTCCAGGCATTCATCAGAGCAACCTTTCGTTCATAAAACCATGCATTACTGAAAAAATGTTCACTTAGAAGAGACAGTCCTGGGGGAAATCGTCCCAAAATTAATCCAGCTGTCTTCTTTTCCCACCCAACTGGCTAATGCATAAGCTTGTTGAATGCAGTTTTTGTGCCTTACTTTTGGCTGCGAGATAACAGGCTGTGTGCTGAGGAGGGGCTTGTGGGCACCAGCGTTCGTCTGTGGTGTGCTGATCCGTGGTGAGACATAAGACCTGGGCGACGAGGCATCTGATGTTAATGACATCGGTGACTGGTTCGATTGCTGAGCTGCTTGAGGTAAACAAACAACAGGAAAGGCAATCCAAGAGGTCAATATCATATACTGCATTCAATCCTCAGCAGGAAAACCACTATATTACAGTGCATAGCTGATCAATCAAATCTTTCAGACTTTAATTGTCATATATAGAAATGGATTCTCTGCTAGCTGATACTCTTCACCAAAACTATTTGACACAAAGGAAAAATACAGGAAAGCCAGAAGATATAAAACACACACAGACTACATCTGTACACAGTGGGGGAACAGACATGCTTCATTTACCTTGGTTTGAGAGTTGAGCAGCTTGAGAGAGGATAGTAGTGATATTGAAAGCTGATGGTCCAGCAGTGAGGATCTTATGGAGCATCGACTGTAATGAAGCTTGTGTGACAGCAGCTGTGAGAACTAGAGAAAGACAAACAGACACACCATTAGCTTGTACACTGATACATTGGTTTCTGCTCCACATCACTGAAAACGTCACAGTCAAATTCAATAATGTGTTCTTTATAAACAAATTCTATAAAAATGTAATTTAGTTTGAACAGGCCACGGTCAAAGAAACTGAGTCGGCATGTTTCCACTTAGGACACAACTACTTTGATTTGAATGGTATGGGATGATGGTTATGATAAAGCAACATCAGCATATACAATTCATTTTTCCCACATTGCTTTTTGTCCTGCGCCCTGCACAGACATTATTTATGATTTAAAAAATGTAGATACAGTGTCAGCGGCATTGCTTCCCCTATATGCACCTATCAACGGTGCACCTCAACTGCTGAAATATGACCACCGCTGCTGAATTTTATTTCTCACTTGCAGGAGGGGAGGAGACTATGGTGGAGGAGAAGGGGGAGCTAGGTGGAGAGGAGAAGAGGAAAGGATATGCTGACTTTTATCTCTAACAAATATATAAATGATTTTTGTCGGTGGATGTTTCATATCTACACCTGCGATTGGAGCACATCAGTGGAGAGGATGCCTTTTTATGAATTTAGAAATGTTACGTAATTTTGCACTGGGACTGGCTATAAATTAAACACAGAGAGATAGAGACATGTACTGCCTGCTAGGCCAACAGGACGGACAGACAGATGTTACTATTACAGGATCAACTGTCTAAACCTGTGGTTTCCAAGTCTGAATGTTTTTACACATACCTAGTTCCGCCTCACTAAAGTTGTAAACATTGACACACAGCTTTGAGACGAGGGGGGGGGCATTGTAATTTGCAAGGCCTCGTGCTGGAGTATGTGTGTGTACAACAGGGGTTAAAGATACTTTGCTGAAGCAACAGCATAAAACGTCCTTCAACGTTCATCTGTCATAAATCTTCAGCGCTATTTATGACAAGTGAAAAACAGTTCTGAGACTAAGGCGGGCTGCCAGAGTCTCGTTAATTAGTTGGAAACAATGAAAGCATTACCCATATAGTCAAAGGTAAAAAGGTTTACAGGCACTTATAAGCAACATGTATATCACAGCACATCTAATTATTCTGTGATGAAGTTTGTTTCAATCACGAATTTATTTTTTATTTATTTTTAGACCCAGCAGATTTGGTCACATTTTCAAACAGTAATCCTATTATTTGGATAAACATCCCAGGCCATTTTCATCTCATTAGGCACTTTTGATAGCCATCCGGCTGAATTTTTAACCACTCCTCTTGACAGCGTCAGTCAAGTTTAACTACATTTGTTGATGGGGTTCAAGTCTGGATGTTAAGAAGGCCATTCCAAAACCTCAATTCTGGTCTGATTTAGCCATTCCTTTACCAATTTGGATGTGTGTTTGGGATCCTTGTCCTGCTGGAAGATCCAACTGAGACAAAGACCCAATCTTCTAGCTAATGATTTTAGGTTTTCCCAAAGAATTTGGAGATTATCCTCCTCCTTCATGACACAATTTACTTTCTTAAGAGCAGCCGATCCACTGACAAGAAAACAGACCCACAGCATAATACTACCACCACCATGCTGGACAGTAGGTAAACATATTGCTGGTCATTGTGGCCAAACAGTTCAGTCTCAGAGTGTTCCTTCCTACATTTTTTTTCCTTTTCTTTGTGAACATGTGCAAACTTTTGTCAAGTTTTAAGGTGCCAGATCTGGAACAAGGGCTTCTTTCTAGCACAGCACTTTATGGAAATGCAAAGCACAATCAATTGTGGACACTGACACCGTTCTTACTGCAGCTTCTAATTCATTGTGGGTGAGAGCAGCAGGTGATAGTTTGTGTTTTCTTTCTGATCACAGCAGTGACATACACTTTATACTAAAATTGTTTTCACACGATCCGTTTAAATGGGCCAAAAAAGTCAGCCGTCAAATTTGACTGACACAGTTAATCACCCAAATTGATTGTTCAATTTTCTAAATGTGTATTTTTGAAGACCTACATCAAATTCAATATTGAACTCCTAGGAGGTGGCCTATGTCCTTAATGACTCTGTAAGTAGTAAGAACTGAAGAGGCCTTGTGAATGAGAAGTGAATATTCTTTAAGAAATAAGCTGCCTATGATATAGCATTTAGTATTACCAATTGCCTGCACCCAAAGCCCCAGATTCCAATGATAGCAAAAGCCTCCAAAATCTGTTTTTGGCATTTTAGATCAGTGCATTCACAGAAAAGTAGTATGGTCGCACTTTCAGATTGAGTATGGCGTGCCCCAACAAACTATGATCAACCTGTCTGAACTAGATAGATAGATAGATAGATAGATAGATAGATACTTTATTGATCCCGGAGGAAATTCAAGACAATGCTGATAAACAAAAAAACAAAATGCTTTTACTGTACTGCCTTTTTCTTGCCTGAAAATCTTTCACATATTTTAGCATACTGTTTAGCTGAATTAGAGAAAGTATGGGGAACAGAATTGTCATATTGTTCCAACATCTGATCAAACCTTTTCACTGGGGAGTGCTGGTCAAATATAAACCACAACCCTGTTCATGGTGTATTTCTCTCCTAAAATGTTTTCAGTATCATTTAACTGTAATACCATATTGTTTAGTTAACAGCTGGCCACCTTACTGATCCTTGTTTCAAAACTGACTCCAAGGCAAAACCAAGCACTGTCACTATCTGATCGGAGTAGAGTGTGTGCCAGTGTCTCTGCAGTCTTAGACAGCTATGTACAGCTACACCACTTGGACAGACCAGAGATTCAATAAAACAGGCAATCTGATAAATTAGCTTGTGCTTACAATTACTAATGATTACAGTGGATGGCAGAGCCTGTAAGTATGTAAGGCTGCTCCTTGTGTTGGAACATTAAATTAAGACTCAGACGGTCAAGATGCATGAGGTGCCACATCAAAGTTTTTCACTAAAAACCTTTCACCAAGTGAAGGTGCATTTTTCTTACCTTCGTTGATTTTCGCCATGTCCACACTAGCATTGTTTAACTGCAGGGCAGTCTGAAGTGCTGGGAGCAGCTGGCGAAGCAGAGTAGGGTCTTGAAGGAGTGGAGGGGTGGGGGACTGCAGAACTGGGGACACGGGCACCGTAGAGGCAGATGATCCAGGGGGCCCCGATGAAGCGTTCAAGCTCCCTGAGCCTGAGGATGATGACTGGGAAGCAAGGGTTGCTGCAGGCTTCTCCACCTGGGCTGACTCTGTAAAGGGAGCAGGAAGGACGAGATCAACAGAGGCACATGAAATTCTGTCACAAGACAATCACTAATTCACTTCAAACAATTTTTAACGTGGACCCAAGGCCAATTTTTTTATGTCATAGTGCAATTTGTGGCAGAACTCAGATGCACATTCAACATTACTCTGGCAAACCTGTAGATAAAATGTCTGCAGTGTGGAAATAAAGTAGAAAGCGAAAGCAGTCCAACTGCAACATGTATCACCTGCAATATGACCGTTTTGCGAGGGGGTGATAAAAGAGCTGCATTTAATACTACACATTTGGTACGATAAAATATTACAGGGAAGGCAACTAAATTAATTGCTCTGGATAACCAGCTCATCTCCAAGGTAGAGGATCAGGGTTTTCTTCATCTTCTGGTGTTTTTGAATCCCCAGTATGCCCTACAATCTTGGCATTACATTTCCGCCGCTTTTGAGTTACAATGTGCCGGCTGCGCACTAGTTTTGTGGGCAAACAGGCAATCGAGGAGATGCAGAAAGTGCGTGAAATAGACAAGCACGGGTCCATGTCGTTTTATGTGACAATGTAAGGAATATGAAAAAAGCAATGGATGATATGGAGGTACCAAGCATGGGCTACATCTCGCACACACTTCAGCTGGCTGTACATAAGGTTCTGCTGTCACAGCACAGCGTCACAGACTCACCTGCTAACGCAAGGAAAGTAGTAGGCCAATGTAGTGATAGCATATGCTGAATAAGAAAGAGCCATATGAAAGTATATACTTTGTTTCAACAAAATAAAAGGAACAGCTTGGATGCAGGTACATGGAAATCTGTCTTTTTATGGGAATCATGCAGTAATATTGCCATCTGAATTGCAAACACAAATGAAAGATCAGAGCTAATATTTAGAGCTACTGTATGGGAGCAATACGTTTTCCGAGTTGGAACTTGTGAAAATGGACAATGAAAAGTCAGTGACAATGAATCAGCCTCTGGAGTGTCTTGGAGTGTCCCAAAGCAATGACCCAAAGTGTGTGTGTATCTATAATGTGCCCTCAAATGTACAGTTTAGTCAGTCTGTTGTGCTGCGCTGTATAAACTGAAACAGACTGCAGTTGTTCAGGCATTATAAACTGTTTAGAGTCGTTATTTGAGGATCACTGACATTGTGTGAATTTATTTATGTCATTTCTTTTTTATCATTGACAATTCACTAGTGTCAGTAAATGTTACAGTACAATTACGGTGTGGCAGACAAGTTGGTATGCCATCCATTTCTCCATGACAGACATGTGCTGGCTTGGTTTGTCTAAGCATGTCACTATTTAAAAGACTTTTATAATGGAGCCCCAAAATCAATTGTAATGCTGGGTTTTTACTGGCAGTAACTCAACACAGCTCCTAAACAGGGATGGGTATCAAAACCTGGTATTAAAGGGGGCACCGGGACTACATTTAGAAGGACTGTAGTATCAATAAGCTCTGTTATCATTTCTGCTAAGGGTATTGCAAAAAGTACAGCATTTGTCAATGATGTATTTTCACTATTCCCTATCCTGAACAGAGAACTCTGTGTTGGAGCCTGTTCTGTGCCAGAGCGGGCTCTCACTGCCTGTCTGTCACACACACTCACACACACACACTCTCACACACACACACACACACTCTCACACTCTCACACACACACACACTCTCACACAACACACACACACACACACACACACACACACACACACACACACACACACACACACACACACACACACACACACACACACACACACACACACACACACGGCTCTGAGTGGCAATGGTGGAGAAAGCCAAATGTTCACAAGTGTGGTTATACTTGATGCAGAATTCATGAATAGCTAAATATCCAGCTGACTAAAAGTATCAGTTATTTACCCATATGCGTATGCATATACTGCAGACATGCTGCAGTCTGCAACATGCTCATACGCGTTACTAATGTATTTTCTAAGCTGTTGTGTGTAATCATTCTTTCATTTTTTCTTTTCATTTCTTTAACCATAACATTATAGAGTCACTAATAGGGCTTCAACTAACGATTATTTTTTTTAATCGATTAATCTATTATTTACTTTTTTAATTACTCGATAATACTACAAATTTACCCAAAATAACATATGAGAACATAATGTATCCTTATCATCATCATCATCAACAAACAAATATTACAACGTATGCACTGCAGGGCATTATTCCCCAACAAGAAATAACCCTGCCTTAACTGGTAATCCGTGAAGGCTGAGAGTATTTTGGACCCACTTTCCGGACAGCACCCACCTTGGGCATGGCTCAACTCAACTGGTGGACTGACTGGTCATCACAAATAAATGAATGTGGAAATAACACTTGAGTTTTATGTTTATATTTTTGATTTTGTATGTTGTCAATCTATGATGAAATAAACACAATTGTACTAGGTCATCCTCCTCCAAGTATAATGAGTGAAGTTCAGAGGAAGTGATCAACAGCTACCCAGAAACAGTTTAAAGAAGAGTGGCATGTATTCGGCGTCATGTGTAACTCAATAGAGTAGCATTGCACAATAAAAATATTCTGCATGGCTTTGTTGAAGAGGATGTTAATTTCATTATGACAACAGAAGACAGCTGTACCTAAAGGAATCAGGCTAGGTGACTACTGGAATGCAATGCTGAGCACTTTTTGTTGGCACTAGGGTTAGAGTCCAATGTAAGTCTGTAAAACTTTAACTGGGGAAAAAAACCTTGATGAAGCCTACAAAGACCAGACACTATTCATTTCCTTCAATCCATCTTAAAAACTGAATTTCGTGTGCGACTGTGACAAAACGGAAAGAAAAGTCCATGAGCAACATTTTGCCTTGTGTATTTATAATGTGGTTAGCAGGTTGACAGGAGCTGCGTCTTTGCATTCATACCTCACGAATTGTATTACATTACAACCCATGAACAATGGTCCCAATTCTAGCCACATGCTCAGTTATGTTTTCCTAATGACAACAGGCAGTGATTTGATCAGCAGAAAATTGATTAAAATTCACCAACTCACACGCCATCATTTCATCTCCCGACTATCACTACTTAGTGGCCAAGACTGTAATGGACTTGGTCCAATGTGGTGGTCCATTCAGCTTAATCAACAGATTTGTTTTGGTGCAAGGACACATTATGTTGCTCAAAGCCACATCAGCATGCAATGTTCAGTCGTTTTATAGTCTCAGTCTTTTGGTAAGCATTCCATAGCATTCATCAGCCAATAGTCAGCTCATCAATAGTCATCATTGACCTAACCAATAATAATGTTCACGCTCAAGGCTTCTAGTTAGACTTGTAGAGAGATGATGAGAAAGATGGATTACACTCAATATTTTGGGCCAGCCAAGCCAAGAAAGAAAGTATGTAGACATGTTGCTCTTTATTAACAGTGGCAGCAGACCAATGAGTACAATATGTGTTGTAACACTTACTAGCAGCAGTGAACCCAGGGGCTGCTGATGCCTGCATAGCCTCCCTTCTGTAGTCCCTGTCTTTGGGGAAACTGTTGACAACAGCAGTCTTTGTTGCCTCTTTTTGCCTCTGTTCTCTGTGAAACACGGATACAAGTATGATGCAAACAGATGTTACCTACATATCCAACCTTTATATGACACTGATAAAGTGAGTGCAGTCAAGTGGTTTGGGTAAAGGGATTATAGCTACCTCTCAAGCCATTCTTTGGGCTTCTCCCACTGGGACACCTCTGTCCTGCAGTTGTAATAGTATTTCTTTCCTGAGGAGCTGATGTGCTCCGACCAGTCATCACCAGGTTCGTAAGGCTGAGATAGAGAGATCATATTAGGTATTTGAGGACAGCCAGACAGAAACCAGTTTCTGTGTGTGTGTGTGTGTGTGTGTGTGTGTGTGTGTGTGTGTGTGTGTGTGTGTGTGTGTGTGCGCGCGTGTGTGTATAGAGGAGATCTGATGCAAGCGCTTGTAATCTAACCTGAAATGTACAGAGATATTGTGGATGGCAGATTATTATAGCTGCACTGTTTTCACAGAAGCTTTTTGTGTGGGAGGAAAGGCTTATTTCAGGTAACCACATTGAAACAGTTTGCCATTTAAAAACATAAATTCTAGTGTGACTGTAAGCCAGTGCCTCAATCACATTACAATGTTCCACTTTCATTGTGTTGTTTACATCAATATTGTAAAATGGTAAATATCCATCCCTATCCATTACTGAAGGGGCCAACTGAAAATAACCACACATAACCAGTATCACTAAGCCTTCTCTGTGGTGATACACACATAGAAACTGTCTCAGTGGATATTAGATTGCAGATAAAGGAATGGCTGTGTCGCCCAATTTACTTTCATATTGCATCTTGCTTTTCTTAGTGGTGGAGTGCTCAACAACAGGATTATACAGATTTAGTCTGTGTCTGTTTTAACATAAGCATTGTAACGTAACCTTGCTTTTCATATCATTGAAAAGATCACATTTTTTGACAATCAAATTATGACTTGGGGATTGCAGATGAAGGTAAGGGGAGACCAAAAAAAACAGATTAAATTTTGGCTTAAGCACATTAGAACAGACCTTACATTAAAGGATGGGAAACAAACTTCAATAATGCTAGAGGGGTCATTTTATCTGTTTTAATAATGGAAGCATTTTCATTAATTGAAGAGGAAATGAAAAGACAACAATGTTAACCTATTGACTTTCTGCCATGAAATGATCACAATTTTCCTTTGACGATATAATATACAATTTTCCAAGCTGTCATGATTGTTGTCAAAGCTTTGGTATGTTTAGGGGGTTTTATCTTTGCATCAAGAGTACACAAAAACAATGACGCTGTTGTCCTGGAAAGATGATTAAACCATGATTAAGGCAAAACTTACTGTGTCTGAGTTCTTGCTGGGGTTAGAATGTGAGTTGGAGCTATGAAGGGAACTGTGGTTGTGAGAATTTTCTTGTGGAGAATAACTGGTCCCTGCAACAAAACACAGGGAGAGGGAAAAAGACACCATTAGTAACAGGTGAGAACAAGACACTCCCAAGCTTACAGACGTAGGTGTGAATAGCCTGGCTGACACTGAGGAGATAATGCACACACTAGCCTGTGATCACAAATGCTCACTGTTGTGTTGCCTCACAAAAATGTAAAGGAAAGAGTTTTCGCTTTTAGATGTGTGTTCAGCAGAAAATAAATATCTCTCCTAATAAAATATGGTGAGACAACAAATAATACTGTAACCCCCTTTTAAAAGTGATTCATAACTTTCTAAAGCTGTATATGGACTGTATGATAAACATCTTGTTTCAAACCAAGTCAGACTGTACAATACCAATTTTGAAGCATGTCATATGGTGCAAAGAATGCCCGATGAATCATAGCGCCTTAATGTAAATAGAAAAATAAAAGAAATGCAAGCAGAAACACTTCATCAACTCACATCAATCATCTGCTCTGATTTAATTTTATACATTTAGAAAAAAGATAAACAGGCTTTGGTCATAGCACTGGCACTTTGAACGTGGGAGAAAGAGCGACATAGTGGCGACCACCATTTTGCCTTGACAACCAAAGATTTTACAATGTTCTCAAAGGAGTTGAAAGGAAATTCATAGTGCCGTCAACATTTTGTCCACATGTGCGTAAAAAAAGTCCAAGATATTGGACACTTGGCACTCTATTTTGGAAGAGCTACTTAAAAATGTTTTTCACACTGTTGAGATGGCCCTTGCAAAAAAATGTCCACACAGGAGAAGAAAAAATATTTTCTTAAACTGACCAGACAGAGCAGGGAAAAGGGGCTCAAAAGGTTGAAAACATGCAACAATTACAATGCACTGCACTGCACAGGTACAATAAACAAACCAGCTTGATGGGGGGATGTACTAGGTTTTGACTCATTGTCCAAAAAGAAATCAGTAAGGTGGCCAGCAGGTAACAAACAATATGGTAAAACAGCTAAACAGTACAATAACATTTGCTTCTGAAAGCGTCAAGCAGACAAACAGGCGACTGCAGCCAATACTGACACAAAAATGATCTCAAAACATTTAAGGCAAAATAGGTAGTGTAGTGACATAATTTTGGTGGATGGTTTATCAGCAATAACTAGTTCAGATGGTTTAAATGGAGACACCCCATGACTGATCCAAGAGAGCAAGAGATGCGTCTTACTCTCTCAACCTGACTACACTCTTTGTGTTCGTTTTATTTTTTTGTTCCATGCTGTGTCCCAAAATGCAGGACAACAATATGTGGTTAGTACAACAGTCGTAAAATCAGCCAGATGCCAATGACAAAAGATGTTTTGAAAGGATGCCCCTTTAACACCCACTCATGATACTATTACCATTACATTTACCCACTCATGATACTACTACCATTACATTTACAACTACACCACATTTATCACAACACCACATTCACAGTCTTTTGTTTAAAATAGAAATAGAAAATAATAATTTCTATACAACATACAACCTAACATTTTTGGAATCTAGGTTGTAATGGTATGAAAAGTTTGACCGATTAATAAGCAGCGATAGGACCTTCTACACACTATTGTTATCAGCTGAACTTCACTCAGACGGTTCCAGATTGCTGCACAGAATCCACCCACCGCAGTGGAGTGCGTCATTATTTTGCATGAAGGATACGCCAAGTCAACCTTATCATTTGTGGGCCACTTCTGATGAATATATCTTAAAGCAGGTGTTTCTCTTAATCTAAAGTGAACAAACTGACACAGACAGGTAACTCAGGTTCTGTAATGTAAGATATGCAGACCAACGTTACATCAGAGATATTTATTCATCATCAAGTAACTCTCCACTCCATGAAATATCTTCCACGCATTAATTTGGCGATAGGGTAAGTAAATATGGGCTAACGTTAAATCTTTGCAGTCCAGGGGTAACATTAAAGACTGGAACAGCTGGGTTTACCAGAGGCTTACAAGTGTAGCATTCAAGTCATATGTATTATTGCATTGCCAGACCTGTCTCATCTTACACGTTTACAGTTTATCTGGTCTCGGATATATAACACAACACCATCACCTTGTTCACAATAGCGACAAAGGTAGTGAAAGCAGCCAGCCAGGAAAAGAAACCATTCTGTTATTGTCACTTAATACTGTGCTTACCAATGTGGCGTTATCACTGAAAAAGACAAAACAAAAAACAGCCACTTATCAGTATATTCATATTCATGAAATCGCACACTTTAGGATCTTCCTTGCCCTGGAAATATGCACAAACATTAATGGTTTGTAAGAGTGGCTTTTAACGTAATGTAACGGGATGTGAGGTAATCAGAGGTAATCCTGGCCAGTTCAGGCACAGAACTGCTCATCGGCCATTGTAAACAGAACAGATCCCAACAATATAATCCACTAAATCACGTCTTGATATCAAACAAACGGCTACTGCTAACTTTTCAACTCAAATTAAAGACTGTGCCTGCAAATCTCTAAAGTTACTCTGTTGAACTAATGTTATAAAGCCCGAATTTCACTGAAACTGTTGACTGAGAGAGAGTGGGAGGGATGGGAAAAAAACATCATTTAAAATATGGACACCTTTGGCTTTTCTCACAGCTTATGATGCATTTTTACTCCAGCAGAATATACATTGAAAACATTAAACCACTGAACTAAAAGGTGCGTCAAAAGACGTCCAGCGAGTTCTATGTAAGCCTGCACACATCTTTACGCACGTTACCTCACAATATGCCATAGTCCATATTTTTCCATACATGCCAGCCCTCAAGAAAAGGAGCACTTGTTTCAGAATCTGTATGGCATATCTAGTACAGAGCCTATAAAAAAAGTCTACACATCCTTTGATATTTTCCCCTAGAATTGCTTTTATAAATGGAGTCAATGTAACTTGGCTTTTTTGACAAAAGTTTACAATTAAGTAAAATAAGTGATTGCATAAGTATTCACCCCATTCAAGTATTTAGCAGATGCACCTTTGGTCACAACCATAGCACTGTGTCTGTGTGGTTAGGTCTCAATCAGGCTTGCACATCTGGACACTGCAATTTTACACCATTGTTCTTTGCAAGACTGCTCAAGTTCTGTCATGTAGCACAGGGATCTGGCACAAACAGCCTTTTTCCAAGTCCAGCCACAAATTTTCCGATTGGATTGAGGTCTGGGCTTTCACTCGGCCACTCGCTGTATGCTTTGGGTCATTGTCTTGCTGGAGTATAAATCTTCTCCCAAGTTGGAGACTGAATCTGTTTGTCCTCCAGGACTTCCCTATATTTTGCTGCATTCATTTTATTCTTTATCTTGACAAGCCTTCCGGGGCCTGCTGCAGAGAGACATCCCCACAGCACGATGCTACCGCCACCCTGCGCTTCACGGTGGGGATGGTGTGTTTGTGGTGATGTGTAGTGTTTGGTGTCCTCCAAACGTACCATCCAGTCTGGTGGATAAAACTCTCCATTTTGGTCTGATCAGATCACAGCACTTTCTTCCAGTAGACCTTGGGAGTCTCTCACATGCCTTTGGGTGAACTCTAGTCAAGATTTAATAAGGCTTTCTTCAACAGTGGCTTTCTCTCTGCCATTTTACCATAAAGTTTTGACTGGTAGAGAATTTCTAAGCTGCTAAGGGTTTTAGCTCCTTTAGAGTAGTCATAGTTATCTTGGTGGCCTCCCTTACCTGTCATCTTCTTGCAATCAGTTTGTGAGGACAGTCTGCTCTACGCAGATTTACACATGCCATATTCCTTCCATTTCTTAATGATGGATTTTACTGAACTCCACAGGATGTTGAGTGACTTGGAAAGGCTTTGGTTCATCCCTGCTTTTACTTTTCAATAACCTTATCACAAAGTTGCTGGAGTGTTCCTTTTTCTCCATGGTGTAATTGCAGCCAGTAATACTGATTAACCAGTGAGTGGACCTTCCAGACACAGGTGTCTTTCTACTACAATCATTTGGGAAACGTTCACTCAGGTAATCTCCATTTCCCCAATTGTGAGACAACTAGCAAAAATTTGCTGGACCTCTGTTGAATTAGGTCAGTCACCATAAAGGGGGTGAATATCTAAGCAATCACTTATTTTAGATTATATATTTTTAACTAATTGACATTACTTTGTAAAAATCTGTTTCCACTTTGACATAAAAGGGTTCCATTTGTAAATTCTTGTCAAAAAAGCCAAATTACATTGACCGTGATTCCATTTATAAAAGCAATAAAAGGGGAAAACATCCAAGGGGGTGTTGATTTATTTGTTTTTAAAAAAAGTACTGTACACGCTGTGAGTATCTACTGACATGCCAAATGATGCAGTGCTATACTACGGAACAGATGTGTGCTGCTATGTGCTTCATAATGATGTTTCTAATTTCTTTGCAAATCAGCTTCCTTATGTGCTTTAATCGCTTGAAGGTTTGTAACAGGATTCGAAGTAACAATAACCTTTCTCAGAAGAAGTCAAGCATTTGATAATAACCAATACCAGTGTATCTACCCGGTGCTGATGTTTACTCTTCCTGACCATCGTACCACAGGCCCCCTCCAAATGGCTTGTTAGACTCCTGAATGGACATGTTCATGGACAGCTGCGGACAAGTAGTTATGCTGTATACACGTATCTTTCACATGGAGGATGCATTCCACAATGCGCACATGCATTCCATAGGTTGTTTTGGCATGGTGGACGCAACAAATTGGAGGTACACAGAGGCAACCACAATTTGAAACAGAATAGGAAAAACTGCTATGTTGCTATGCTACTAGCATGCCGCTCCTACAAGTAAATGTCCACATTAACTGATAACAACCAGGATACACACCATAACATATTGAGTAAGCGTCAGTGAAACACAATTAAACTAAAAATGGTCTGTTGTGTTCCCCATGATGCTAGCATTTAGCCATGCTACTTCTGTGCCTTTTCATCACCATAGTAGTGATCATAATTTAGCATGGTGGTGCTACAGTGATTGTCAACACTTCAAATAAATTAAAACAA
The DNA here is from genome assembly GCA_030272975.1 of Sparidentex hasta. Taxonomy (NCBI): domain Eukaryota; kingdom Metazoa; phylum Chordata; class Actinopteri; order Spariformes; family Sparidae; genus Sparidentex; species Sparidentex hasta. The sequence continues at coordinate 17,302 of JARJLU010017546.1, read as the reverse complement.
ACGTCACATCCAGTGAATTACAAGGATACAAAGGATTTCAACACGGTGTGTTTTACACTAGTGCAAAAGGCCATACTGAGGAAATAAACGCTAAAAACTGATGTTACACTCCATTGTGTTTTTGGTCATCCATGCTGCTGGTCTCATTGCCACATTACGTGATTAGCCACTGCAACATGATTTGCGGGTTGCATTCTTTCCAAAGTTGATTCGGTTTCAAAGTCTTCCACCGCAGCCAGTTGCATGTTTTATTTTTTCAGCACCCTTGCGGTCGACACTGCCAAAGGCACAACACACTATTCCTCTTTAAAACAGATATTTCACTCGCCATCTGTGTAAAAGTAATAGAGGCGGAAAGGGGGGATGGTTTCTGTCCACCTCTGACCCGCCACTGGATGTAGAAACTTAGCCACAACAGAGGTGAGATGGTGTCTGCGCAAGTGGAAATGCTGGCAGCGTGTGGTAGGTCTGATAGTGATCACAGTCCAATCAAATCATTTTTATTCATATAGCCCAAAATTACTATCACATTGCCTCAGTGAGCTTTACATTCTGTACACTGTACGACATCCTCTCTCCTAAGACCGTCGATTTGAGTGAGGAAAAACTTAGTCTTAGTTAAAACAGATCCTTCACTCATCGAATGAAAGAGAAATGTCCCAAACTTCAAACCACAAGGCAAAGTTACAAGACCAAACAAAATAATATAGTAGCAGGTAGCGGCTGGAGAATCGTATATGAAGGGGAAAAAAACACTGCATTTATATGTGGAAAAGGGGCTGTCATCTTTTCTGTCATAACAACTAGTGGTCACATTTCTGCCCAAAAAACAGCAATCACCGCCATGGTCAGCCCTCACAACAGAGACTTCAGTGAACTTTCCCCCAGAAAAAAAAACCTCCCTCCTTGCGAGTGTGAGCCATGCAGGGTCTGCTTCACAGATGGTGATTATGTGATATAATTTAGAGTGAAAAATGTCACTTTTCACTTTCCATAGTGCATTATGGGTCAAGATTTCAACCACAACACATTGTAACAGCATCCATGTGATTATTAACAGTAGACAGATACATGATTAGATTAACAGGTGAGAACCGGGGTAAACACGGTAAGAAAATTAACAAAAATGAACAGATCTTAAAGTTTTGATGTGTACCGTCGATACTCTTTTGGTTTCACAATGACGGTATGCTGTACGAAATGACAATGGAACAGTTTTATGCCGGCACTGCTTCATTCAGTGTGAACTAAGGCGGCATAAAGGCAAGCCTTTGTTCAGGCTATAATTCTGAATCTTTGTGAAACTGGCTAATGAGAAGACTACTATTTTTGCTGCAATGTCTGATTTGGTGAATGAGGCCTATGAAACCCTTGTGTATGGCTCCTAGCTTGTTATGGAACAGCGATGTGGTTCGATAGCATTTAACAAACCCTTTCAAACGTCATTATAGTTTCCAAATTTGCAAGTAACTGAAGTTATAAACAACTAATATTAGAAAGATTCCATTAATATCTTTAATATAACAGAAATATTCAATTTGGAGTACTAGCTTTAAATGTTAAAAACATAGACATAAACTGAAATAAGGTGAGCAGTAATGCTTGACATCAAGTGATCTGCTGAATCTTTTCGACCTGCAGTATCACAGAACTCCAAAACAAGATCATCACACTCATACAACTTGTGACAAAGATGTGACGCTTGTCTACACATTAAGCAGACATAGATCAACAGAAGTATTAATTTGGTTTGTTTTTGTGGCCACCTAAAATACCTAAATCCTATATTAGTTTCTCTTCACCAACTCATAAAAAATCTTAGCTGGGTCCCCAGCTACAAAATAGTAGGTAGTGTAGGGTGGGTATATCAGAGCTTGGCTTGTGAGAACAGCTGCCTACTGCGGCTTGAAACAGGACTAATGACAGGGGTGAAACTGAATCAACACAGTGAAGCTGAGGGCCAGAAAAACAAAACAATGCGCGGGATGACGCAGAAGCGCTCCATAGAACTGCGGAGGACATTCACCTTTCACCTCACAAGTAGTCATTTTATCTCATGTCTGTATTCTTCTTTTCTGCAGATGCCATCGATTGGTTATATTCATCAGGTGTTGAAATTATATAAGAGAATATTTTGTTGTTGTAACCTTGATAGATTAAATCCAAATGTTATTTTAGTCTACCCATTATCCCTTCTTGTAAAATAACCTATTGAACTGCACTGTTTTCACACATCTAGCAGACTTCAGAAACTTGGCTTGATGCCGTCTACACGGAAAAGCCTTCAGATTAAGGGTAAATGGTGGGTCTTCCACTTGCTGGATACATATAGTACAGGAAGGCTGCCGAGATGATGACAGCTCTTATTTTGTTATTGTGTCTGTTTTTATTTATCAGGGTTTTATGGCTTAGACACCACTTCCATGTCAACCATTTCTGCAAAATGCAACACCACACCTCCAAAAATGTGTATTAAGAAATATAGTGACTGTGTTCCTTACATCTTTAACTCTTGATCTACAAAATAACCAACAGCACATCTCTACCCAGCTCCTCTGTCAATGAGGGAGACTCTACAATACTGTATATTCATATATAAACTGTGAAGTAATTTTGCCGGTAGACGGATGTTGCACACAAAGCAGTGGTTGCTGCAGTTTAACGTAAGTCCTACAAACGTTTCAGCAGTGTATCAGTTGGAAAAACTGGCTGCTCAAATCATTTTTTTCAAACTTAAACTCAACACACTAACTGTCATGTTTAGCCAAGCTTAGCTCTACATCGCAACAAAGCTTTCTCATCCACCATAATTCTAATGAATGCATGTATCATTCTGTTTGCTTGCCAGTGAATCAAAATGTGAAAGACAGGGGAATGCTTTCTTGTGTGTGTATATTATCGCGAAAGAAAACACTACTACTACAAAACAATGTCTGCAATGACCCTGAAACCCTTAAAGCCCCATACTCAACTTTCCAACATTAACAATGTACTTGAAGGAAAGTACTCCTGACCTATTGTCAGTGACATCGATCAGCTGCTGAGCAAATGCAAAAATAAATCCTTAACAAGGGAAATAAGCACTTTCCTCCTCACAGAATATTTCCTTCAACACTTGAAAGCTTGGTTACTGTGCGAGCGTGTGTGTGCGCGTGCATTCTCAAACACTCTAGGTCTGTGGTTACCATTACAGAAACTACACTATTCAACTCACTACAGACACCTGGGTTACTCAACAAAATAAAAATGGTCGTGAACGTGGTAGGTTGCTTCTGAAGAGAATCAATACGTCTGTGTTATAGATACTACAACACTTGAAACACTATGTCACATAAAAGAGCATAAAGCAGGTTGTTCTGTAAAAAATAAAAAAAAGTCTCAATGTTGAAGTGTCTGGTTTTATGTAACCACATTATCTGTTTTGTATTTAAACCTAACCCCACTCTGTTCTCAAAAACCACTGCGTCTCACCTCCATCCCTGTCCCTGGCCCGGTGTGTGTGCACAGCCTTTGCTCTGCTGTGTCCCGTGCTGTCGATGTGTTTGTTTTCAGGGCTGTCAGACCTCCGGAGCATTTTGCAGGGAGGAGTGACATCTGAGGAGTCGCGCATCTTCTCATGCCTGTGGTCCCCTCCTGGATGGCTCTTGGATGAGTATTTGAGAGTCTGTGGACACAAATTCAACCCCTCATTACTGTCTATTATCTTACGCATGCAATGAGTTCATCCTTCGAGCTTCATCAGAAAATCTCCAAAAGCAGCACTACCGTCTAGTTTGAGATCAAGTTCAACTGTTCAGAGTATGTCAGATTACTTGTGCATCAATATTTCAGGAATTCATTTGCAGAGCTAATCTCTATTCATGGAGCTAATTATTTATTATCTAAAAGCAGCAGATGTATCTCTGTCAATTCCCTCTCATTCAACATTACCAAGTAGCTATATTAGTCATGTTAGTATGGTGTTTAATTTCTTACTTGGTGGCAATACCTTTTGATGAAAACTGACAAATGTATCATTGCTAAAATGACGAAGTAAACAGCACATTTGCCAGACAAGCAAGTATTTACCTTCGTTCGGGTTTAACGCTGTGCATTTAATTCAATTGACCATAGATTGTTTCTGCCGTTATATATTTCGAACATTTTGATGTTTCGAGAGCTTAGCTAACTGTATCCTTAAAATGACAGATTGCGGTCAGGCCCTAATCGGACTGCTAGCAAGCGAGCTAACAGTAAGAGGCTACCATTAGCTTGGAGCTGTAATAAAACTCGCCTGTATCTTCCCCGAAGCGGCTGCATTCGACGACTACATACAGTCTAGGTCGTCCTTATCTGACAATATTTACGTTAGGGAACATTTGCAACGCCCAGGCCGCAATTTCTATCAAAATCATGTACTTTTCACGTTATTTTCGGCACTGACTGGGGCCTGTTTTGCTCGTCAGAAGCCTGAACTGGAGTGTCCATTTTAATCTTATTTGCTGCTAGCAAGCTAGCAGACTACGGTTCGCTAACAAGTACCTGATAGGGCTGAGAATCTCTTCGGTCGCACCTGCAAATATAAAGAAAACTGGTGTAAATATCAAGCTTCAAATGTCAATATCGACAAATAGCTGAAAGTGCTGCAACAGCTGAACATGTAAGTTTCCAGACACTTATTTTGGTTTCAATAAAAATGGCGGATTGTCAAAGCGTAGCTGAGAGGAAAAGGAAAAATCTTGAATAAGTAACGTTAAAAAAAAAGATGTTTACCCATCGCCGAGTCTCGGTTGTTTCCTTGCATACATTACCATCAATGCCGTGTTAGTGTGTTTGGAGTGGGATGTGAAAGACTGATAACGACACTGTGTTTTCTTGTTGATTCGGCGACCTGAAATCGTCAATTATTTCGACCTAGCTTGTGGGTAATTTCAATGCTATCGCCAGCACTGGTCGAAAGAGCGCCCTCACTCAGTCCATCTCCCACTCAGACACACAGCGGTGTCTCTATCTGCCGAGAAAAACGTAGCAGCGGAGTTGCGCGCCGGGTTGCCAGATAATTTGACGGTAACCAGTATGGAAAAAGCCAATGGTACTCAGGAAAACAGCGGTGCAGTTGTATCACATCATGACTAATATGATGTGTTGTTGCTTGTTTCATTACATGTAAGTCTGTATGCATGTATGTATGATTATGAATATCTCAGAATAAGTATTAAGTATTTATTTTTTGCCAACTAAGTTTTCACATGCGAAGGAATTGCAGTGATATGAAAAAAATAATTAAAAAAGATAAGCTAGGGTGTCAGGAATATTATTGTGCAAATGGCGCTTCCACGAAATTGGGTATTGTATGAATAGACATCACCAACGGTTGATAAATGTGGATTTAGAACAGACCTGGCAACTTTGACTGCAACCCCTATGTGCAACCCCCATTCTCCACCTCCCCCTTCCGATGGCAACATCCGGGACACACTGGAGTCGACCAGTCTCAAGAACTTGTCAACCCCGTTGTTGGTCTTGTAGCATTGCACAATTAGTCATTTACTACCCACATTATTATTAACTATTAGAATCATTCATCTAGGTAATCCGTTTGCAATCGGTGATTACCGACATCATGTTTTAATAGGCCATTACAGACCAAAATAGAGCAGTGGCTTGTTCTCTGCTGACATCTAGTGGCGATACTTTATCATCGCATGGAAGGGCTTATCTAGATATCGCTATAAAAATAAACCCCTGCTATTTCTCCCATGGTATTTCCCTAAAAGGTTTACATTTTGGTGTGAAAACCTTTTAATTAGATAGCATTTTTAGTTATTTTCTTAAGGGCGCAATTGTTACATTAACAATGGCACCAGGCTGTCTTGACACTGTTTTTAATCACAGTATTCAGTGTTTAAACTGAAAAAAAATTTATGCACACAGCCTTCAAACGTAACAGTAATATTGTAGTAAAGACATATCAATGTAACATAATATATAAATATCTAAGAAGAAGCAATACTGTGAAACAATATAATGATCATAATGATCATGTATGTGCAGGCCTTTGAAATGAAACTGCTTGTGCATACGGAGCACTCTCGTCACATTTAATGGCTTTGACCAGGTTGCGTGTGTTGTGTTAATGGCGAAGAGTGAGTAGTTGTCAGAAGAGGGCCGCTCGGTCCCATTGTTCCCAGACAATATATCCCACATTATATCCCAGGATGAGGACAAAAGAAGCTGCGGTTCAGCTTTTTTTGGCACACAGCACATTTTACCGCGGGGACAAGAGGGCACAAAAGGGGGCGCTTCAATTGTCAGTCCAATTCTGGAACTTGTTCACAGGCAGGGAAAATGCATGGACACATGCACGCACACATACACAGACTTTTAAAAATGTTTAATCTTGCAATAAAGTAAAATGCTTTCTGTCTCAAGGTGTCTAACTTGTTTACTACTTTTCATGAAGTCCATATGTGTGGGGTGTCTTGAGATGAGTGGTTAGTAGGATTACACACGACTGACTGTAATTGAAGATAAACACTGGTGTTACTTAGCTATTTTAAGACTAATTCCTTTATTTATTTTGGCAGAGACAGCTCACTCCACCGCCTTGTGACTACTTGTTGCGCGCTGTTTCACATGACCTGTAGGGGGTGGTGTCAAACCACTTTTATATCTCTAAGTTTTAAAGCAACAAAACTAAACCAAAGCAAGCACTTGCTGTACTGGAACACTCATTTATTTAATGTTATGCAATTGTGTGTACAATGTAAATGTAAAAAGATACAGTAGAAAATGATGGACTTCCAGATCGAATAGAATATGGAAAAATAATAAGAAACCAAACAGGCAATCTTTTAGATTGAACAGATTCAAAATCAGCACCCTTTTTGATCTGTAAATCAACCGTTTCCTGTTAATATTTTTGCGTCTATTTACACTATTTCTTAGAGATTTATCTGATGATTGACCGTGCTAAAAGCCAATAGAGACACACAATGAACTAACTGAGCACGCCCTTATGGCAACACTGACCAGTGAACGAACAGATTTGGGCGGGGCTCTGTGTGAAAGCGGCCCGGCTGGGTGCTGATCTCAGAACAGCGCCGTGATGCCACATATCCATTCGCTCGCGTCGTGTGTAAATAAACAAACCGTCTCCAAATCAGCGCCTTGAGAGCCCACTTTATCGGTCTTGGAGAGTGGCACAGCCGAGGCGTAACATTTTAAAAAGCTGGTGTTCAGTAGCCGCAGAGAGGGGCAGGAGTTAAGGAGGCTTCAAGGAGCAAGTCACGGTCTCGGAAGAGGAAAAATAAATAATCTGCAACGTTTGGTTTTCGAAGGAACCACTGGAGTAGCTGCGCTGTGGCCAACGAGAAATCGCTCAACTCCGACCTCCGATGCAAAGTGAGTACCAACACATATCTGGTATCTAACACCAGCTAATGACTTGACTTCACACTGCCAATCTGATGAAAACAAACATGCAATTACATGGGAAAAAAGTGTCATTATGGCTTTATCCATAACAGAGAACACAGGCTAGCTGAAATACAACTGCTCATTTAATCACAGGGCAATGTTGATTGACTTTGTGTAGTACTCAGGGACTGTGAAGTAACTTAAAAACGAACTAACGTTACTGTTGCTGTTAACTTATAAGTTAGGTAGGTGCATGATATGATAAATAAAAAAAATAATTTAAAAAGTAACCTGTTGGGAACTAGTTTGCTAAATCCTGCTAAACCGCTTTCGCTCTGCAAGAATTGTTGTCCTTAATAATTTAAGCACACCTAAATGTGCAATTAGTCACTCATAAGACTCGCTATTCCAGTTTGCTTCAATTAAACTCCTCTTGTTTCCGTGGGAAAGTGAATGCAGCTTCAGTCCTGGGCAACCACAATGCTTGGTGATTGCAAGAGATATCTGTTTTATAGTTAACAGTGACCAGTACAAAAGCTAGCACTACTAGCTAGAACCGCCTATTACCGCACAGCTGAGCGTGGAGCACACAAGAATACAGAAGTCAAGGATACGCATTAACATACTCTCTAACGAGAATGACAACAGTTTCCTCGTGACAAAACCACCTACTTCCACAAAAACGCACACAAACACACCCACACCCTAAACGCACTGGAGTTCCTACTTCCCCGGAAGTAAAGTGTGACATGTAACATGGCCGCGGGGAATACAGAGGCTTTGTGCCCCCGCTAAGTCAAGTGTGGTGACAACGGGGCTTGACACCGGCTGACAGCGCCAATGGGCCCGCTGGGAGACTCAGCACTTGGCCAGCTTCCATTGAATCCCTACTCAGCCGTTTGTGCTGCCTACTTTTAAAATGTGCATCTTCATGCCCACCCAATGTTGCATGACACCATGTGTTTTGGTCTTGCACCATTCTCCCACAGCCATTATTGCGTGCAGCCATGCCATGATATGCATGGGCCCATGTGACAAAGTATATTTAACATCCTCATGTATTTTTATGATAACATTAAGTAATCTATAAAAAAATAAATAAAAAAAACCCATTGCATGTTTTTCCACATTTTGATTTATTTCTTCAGAAACTATTCGTGGCTATTAATGAAAAAAAAAAAAATCAGGCATATTTAGGTGGCTGGTTTCTATGAGTGAGTACAATTCAGTGTGCATTCTAAATATGGTTAGCCTAATTTATGGTTTAGCAGATCTGTTGGTTCACATTGGATTAGGCTTGCTTGAATTAAAGGGACTGTTGGGCCTTGGCGGAGGTTTGCACTCTACACCGTGTGCCGTTTCAGTCATTGTTGTTTCTTGTTGGTCTCCTCATCACTGCCCATGTTCACGTGTACTTTGCATGTCTTTTGTCTATGTGCATATGAGGATAAAGAAGGTTACCCTCTGGTCTATAAAAGCATCTTAGTTTGTAATGAGTATTTAATAAAGTTGGCAGGTCTCATTTGAAAGAGTATACCTTTATTTTAAAAGAGCAAAATGCTCTATGGAAGATAAAGTATGTTTTACGCTTTACTAGAAAAAATAATTGAACTTTTGAAGAGTGGGAACCGTTCTTCGTTTTGTGGGCAAAATAATGTTCAGTCAGCTGTTAGCCCAATCAGCTGTTAGCCCAATCAGCTGTTAGCTCCGTTAGCTGGGATTTGAAAAAAAGTGGTGTCAGGTCCCTCCTCCCCCTCCAGGATGACATAGAATGTACTTATTGCAAACAGACCATCCCAAACGATTAATTAAACGGACTGCTACTGACTACAGAAATAGTGATTTCACTCTCCACAGTGTGTCAGCGCTAGTTACAGTCACTGGCAGTACCGGTCCATCTATCCCCTCAGTCGCAATTGGCTTGCTGGCAGGACCTCACAAAAATGTTGTACTGGTGACACCAGGAGAGAACTGAAAGTCTTTATTAATACTGGCAGGAGGGGAGCTAGTGAGCTGTTTGCAACCAGTGAGCTGTGGTGTGTGAGTCTGTGCAAAGAGAAGGTATTTTGTGTGTTTATCTGATCGGTTCCTCTGATCGGGGTTTTATAGAGACAGACATTCAAATTATTTACAAGGTATATCGAACGATAACAATCAACGTGCAGTCAACTGGAGCACCCTTAGGCAGAGCAGGCTAGCAGTTCAAAGCTGTTGCCCGTATGGTCTAACAACAAAATGATAATAAAGTAAAGAAACATCAGCTTAAGTGGTGATCGCTATCAGCTGAAACTGCTCAACGGTCATATCCTGGATAGTGGTGGAATTAGCGTGCATGTTATCATAGTCACTGTTATGGTTGTCTGGCTGTGAGGAAAAAGGGAAAGACAGTTAAAGGATGACCTTTTCTCTTGTATTCGTGTTCCACTGAAGAATCTCTAGAGAGCCACATTTCTCTGTGTAACTCAGAAACCTCACCGGTTGGTCTGCAGTTTTGGCCAGACCCCACGCTCTCTCTGGGAATAACCTAGTTCTTCCTCTTGCCTAAAAAGCTGGGAGGCCTCTGGTCTGTACCAGCTGGGCAGGGACAGTCTCTCAAAAGATTTGATATTTTAGTACATTTCATTATTCTGGCTTGTGTTTATGAGGTCAACCGCTTTTCTTGGAGACAAGTGTGTGATGGCTTCGTTATGCCCTTGCTTTTTTTGGTAAATGGGCTCACAGGCTCTTTAATGCAGGGCATCCTGTAAAGGAGAAGTGTTGGTAAGAGCCGCCAGGACGTGAAAACAGATGTTTGATTCGTGATTATTTGTGACCACAGTGGCAGTAGAGGTCAGGCTGGGGTCGGACGCAGCATCACAGATGAGGTCCAGCGTAGGAGGCTTTGCCCTGTGTTGGCTGCCTGAACAGGTGTCCGAGCTGCAGCCCTGCATAGCTCACATTCTCAGGGTTTTGTTCCTGGCGTTGAGGGTCACCCGAGTAGGGGGGAGGGAGGTGTGGGAACCAAGAATGCAGTGCGCCCAAGGCTCAACTCCCAGAATTCATCTGAGCAACCTGCTGATTGAGACAAACGCTTCCTTGTCATTACAACAGTGCAGCTTGTTGAGAAACCTGTCAGCAGCCCATTGCGTTGTTCTTGGTGGAGACAAAGCCAACAGTTGGCCTCCATAACTGCTTGTCAGCAGCAAGGCTATTTTCTTGGGGCTTAAGGGTGGGTAGGATACAGTGGTTTAAGACTCTTAATCCAAGCATTAGTTGGGATCACTATCAGCTCACTAAGAATAACAGGAAATTGCCTTGTCTTAGGTTGAAGTGTTGTCATTTTAAACCTCATGCTTGACCTTATCTTTTTACCCGTTTTCTAAAACACCTCTTACTGCATTGACTGGACCGTAAGTCATTGAGGTAAAGTGAAAGATTAATGCTGCCGTGAAAACGGAGGCTTTCGGATAGTTGTGGTGATTTCTCTTCACTGATTGATTTTCTCAGCTCAGGTCTCCAAGCGCTGCCTCCTGACATTTTGAAGCGGACCAGTTTTATCAAGTATTTCAAAATATGGCAACATATGAAATTTAAATACAAGTATGTTTTTGTTGTAGCCTAATCCATTCATGTAAAGTACGCAACCAGACTGATCAAATCATTTTTATAGTGCATATGAACTGTATATTTGGCTAAGGTCTGAAATGTCATAAATACAGTCTGGCAAAGTGTTTCCATTCATGTTGTGAATATGACAATAGGACATAGGATAGACCTTAACCTATAACCTACAGATGCCTTGCAGTTATCTGACCTCAGACAATATCTGTTGTTGTTGCGGCCATGTTGAGTATCATACAGTAGCTGCAAAATGCTAGTGATGGATTTAGCAGCTTACAGCATATAGATGACAAGAAATGTGTCTGCCCATCCAACCATCCATTAACCCACTTAAACATTTGTCCTTCTTAGTCTTCCCTCTTCATATTCACATATTTTCTCTTTCCTTTATTCTGTTACTTCCCAACCACCTGTTTTTTTTTTCCCTCAGTCCGTGCATCCATCCATTTATTTATCCATCCATCCTGCTGTCCATGCATAATCGCCCACTTTCTTCATGGTATCACTAATCTCCGTTGCAATTCTGCAGTGGACTTGTGAGCCTCTTGCTGCACTGTTGATCCCAGACGGAGAGATTAAAATGATGTACTTGGCGGGGTCACAGTTGATGAGCATCACCAGTAGTGGTGCTGTGTTGTTTTGTCCCTGCTTGGCCTACAGAGGTGTGGGGCTTCTCTCAGCACACCCCGGGCCTCTGCGTTGTTGCGCAGGAATGAGTCCTCCCAGCAGATGCCAGCCATCAGACACCTGTGTTGGCTCGGTTGTCGTCCAGCTCCGGTGTTGTGCTCACCATCTAGGCATGCTTCCCCTCCTGTCTTCACTGCAGACTGTCTTTTGCTGGAGAAAGCAGAGAGGCTAAGTGAATACCTGAAGTACTGTGTGTCCTGAATTCCCAGAGACAGTGTTTAGCTATAATGTGGTACTGTACATAGGCCTACACGCAAGTGGCTGGAATGTCCTGTGGTTTGTTATAGGACACTTTCATTCCTATCTCAAGCCATACGCTACTAAGAAGAGCAAAACCCCTAGTTGGAAAGTACAGCGGTCTTCTTATTTTCTACATGTGTAGCCTATCTCCATAGTTAGCATTTAAAGCTTTGGGCTGATGGGAACTTGAACCACAAGCTAATTGGATTACTACACAAAATGGTAGGAGTAGGAGTGGTTAGGAATAATTTTATGAATTAGATGATTGCGGGCTTTTGTAAGCCCATTGTTCTGTGACAGCCTGTAACCAATTTGTCACTAGTCAGTGAAGGCTATAGTCTTACATAGCAAAGCAGTTGGCTCACTTGACTGATGTCAAGCTTATTTGTCAAATGTTGTTTTATTTATGAGGGTTTTCCATATATGGCCCCTGCCTAACATTACTATGCCTATTCCCCTTATGGCTGCCCTGTGAATAATTCAACGTAGATGAAGTGCATAGAACCAAAATAGGCCAAATTGTGTATTTGTTTGTGGCTCTGTCTAGTAAATCACGGCAAGCAAAGATTGTTTGTGAAGTTGTAGTAAGTGTGTAAGTATTGTAGAGTTACGGACTGAATGTCAATGATACAACACATGCACGAAATTTGAAGAAAAGGCACTGGATACAAGGTATTAATTTCCATTTTTTCCACTTGACCTCACATCTCTGAGCTTGCACCATCAGCATGAGAGGATCTATGTCACGGTGCTATATTAATGGACTATGAGTTTGCACTATTCATGTAGCCTGTGTTGATATTTGGAGTGCTTTGGGAGCTATGTAACCTTATGCCGGTCCTGTGACATGGTTTCCTTCTTTGCCTTGATCTCTGAAGATGACAGCGTCAGTAACTTGACCATGTGGCATAAGAAACTGACACTGTACTCTAAGGTTAATGAGAACGCAGCTATGTTTTTACACACTTTACATGCTGATGTCACGGCCACCTGCTCTTTGCTTGTTGCTGTGAATGAGCTAACAGAAACGTGAGTTTTCTCCCACCCACAGTAAAAAAAAAAAAAAAATGTTGAAAACTGACCATTACAGTTTTATATGTAATGGTCACATGTTATAAAAGGTAAGGTCATCTTAAATGGATGACAGGAGGATATTTGAACTTAATGTTGGATGTAGTTTTGCTTGCTATATCCAGGGAGAGGGCACTCTTCTTTCCTCTGCGGCCGTGTGCATGGTTTTCTGGAAGGAATCAGCACGACTTCATTGTCTTTCTAGCTGCAGTAATGTCATCATTATCAAACGTGATTAGGAGAAAAACACAGATGATCCAGTGTTGCTTACATCGCTGATCAGATTCTCCCTGTATCTCTAATGTCATTTACCCACATTTAGTCCATGTATGGCTGCATTCAGTTAAGCCAAATTGAATTTTACTTCTGACAGGGCTGCAGTATAGCTATTGACTTGATGTCAAGTAGGAGAAAGAAGAATGAAGTGGGGGAGACTGATGGTGGTGATGAGTGGGGTCATTTAGAGGTCCCTTTTAGAATAATGCAGATTAGCCCAAGAAGGTTCTCTTAAGCTGCCTGTTTTCTCCCGGCTAAAATCCCTCTTTGTGTGCGAGGCGTCTCCAGTAGTGTCAGCTGTAGGTCTGTGAACTTGTTGCTGTGTATCCTGGCTGCCACCTCCTTCTGGCTACAGGCCCCCCGAGGGTGAATTTTCATTTGCTTGTTAGCATCTCTGCTGATCAGCAAAAAGGAGGTGTGTGTTTGTGTGTGTTTGTGTGTGTGTGTGTGTGCGCGCTTTTGTCTCTGAACATGAAAGCATGTTCTCAATCCTGTGTGTGTGTGTGTGTGTGTGTGTGTGTGTGTGTGTGTGTGTGTGTTGTGTGTATGTTGGACAGGCATTCATTCTTCTTTACTCCACTTGGCACAGTCTCTTTCTATTACTTTGTTGCTCATTGAAAACAATTTGACAGTGACCTCTTTACAACAGCCTCTTAGAACTCTGAACTCAACTTCCCCCTTTCATGACTCAGCCCATGTGATTGTAACTGTTCGATTTGGATGATGACAGACAAGGGGATAGGATTATGTGTTATCTAACCAATAGGGCTTGTGTGTGCTATACTCTGTGGCGTGTGTATGATATTACTTTTTTTCAAAACTTGATCAGTTACCCCAAGCCAACCATTACTTAAATGTCCACTTACAGAAGGAAATTATCAAAGTAATTCATTTGTAAGTCTAGGCATATTTTACAAACATCACAACCTTTTCACATAAAGGTTCTGCAACATCCCTGCAACGGAGCCTCGCCTTTATGCTGCCTTTTGATTGTTCACGCTCGAACAAACAACGTTGGCATAAAGCTGCTCCAGTGGGTCATTTCATCAGCATGCCAGCGCTGTGGAACCAAAAGAGGCGCGATGGCACCCATACTCATGACGCTGAGATGTGTGTGTTTATTTTTTTTAGTATTTCAGCCTGGTTGCCACCTGTAAATCTGAAAATGTACCTACTAACTGTTTATAATCATATGGATGCTATTACAATGTGCTGTTACTGAGAGCCCGACACCCCCACTCATCATGGGAAGTGACAAAGATAGTTTTTTTGCTCTAAACTGCGTCACATAATTTCCATCAGTAAATAGCAGATCCTGTCTAGCTCTCACTCCCAGAGGGGGAGTGATTGATAACAGAGGCCATATAGCGATCATGCAGTAGTGCGTGTTCAATCATGGTAGCTTAACCATGAAGCAGTTGGTGAGTCATTTCAGATTTGAATAGAATTTGAATAGATGGACTGTGCAGGGTGGAGTTGGGGTTTAGTTTGCAGGTTCAGGAGTTTGTTTATGGTGAACAGTGCAATGCGTTAGGGGACTACTGCTTGTACATTTTACTGGATAACTTAAAACTCACAGTAGATAAGACGCAATGGTTTGTCCACATTTCAAAAGTGTTTCAATTAGTCAAACCGGGGAGATGTACAATAAAATATATTAAACACCAACAGCTGTTGAAATAATCAGCTATCAGTGTTTAATGAAATGGGTCGGATCCATGGCATGATAAGTTTAAATGTCACTGATTTCTAAGTTCTCCTTCAAACCCACCCACAGTTGGTTACTATAATGGCTCTAGTGATGTTTTCTCTGGCCACCGGTTTCCTCTCCTACTTCCGAGGTCGTTGGCACCACATGGAAACAAAGCAGCTTTTTCTTTGTCCGTTCTGAAGTCGTCCCTTCAACGGCTGGATGCTAATCTGACCGACCATTAGTAGATTCTGTCATGGTCAGGGAAAGACAGATACAGAGAGAAAAAGACTGAGACAGATAGCAAAAGGGGGGGAGGGGGGGGGGTGGCATGGAGGGTGATGACTGAAGCGTTTGGCATCCAGCGAACAGAGGAGTATTGTGTGCCAGTGGGCCACTGTGGAACAGACTGCTTCTTTACAGGATGGAGCAGGTATTGGAGCCACAAAAAAAGTTTTGGGAGGAGATCTGCCAGGTATACATGCACCAACCATCCACCTGAGAACAAAATACCCCATACCAATGGGCCGCAAATTAAGATTTACAGACAAAGGATATTAACAAATATACTATGTTTAAAAGGTCAGTCCCAAGGTCCTAACATGTGGGCCATGTTATTTCTGTGCCCGTTTGGTGCCCAGTACTTTTTGTTCTGTTCTATCACTTTTTCCAACAGAAGGTCGAAGACTAAGAGCCGATATTACCTGTACCAGAGAGAAGCGGCAACACAGCATTAGATAAGTGTGCACTCATGAATTCTCACCACTGTCAAAAGCAACCTGGAGGTGAAACACTGCATGAAAGCATGAAGTGTTTCTTATAAGGAAGACTTTATACCTACTTTAAAAAGGTTCAGTGAGTACTCCACAAAGTTTTTTGTGTAATTGCTGGACCCTGCTGTTGTCCTACCACATACTTTGAGCTTCTACACCTTATTTTTCCCCATCAGTTGACAGAGGTTAGTTGGGGTCAAAGGTCAAGACGAAAGCAAGGCTTGACTATTCAAGCCATTTTGTTGTGTTTACTTTTTAAATATTGGTTCTCAGCTAGCCTGAATTTCTCAACATAGTGCACATGTTATTCAGACAAACACTAGAGTAACTAATTTTTGCTGAGAAGCAAAACTTCAGCCAGGTTGGAGGAGCTAATAAACAGTGAGAGCTGCTCATGAGGTGCTGAGAATGAAAATATACACACAGTGGCTGATTGTTGAGGAACACTGACTGACAGGATTTTTACTTAGCGTGATAAGCTTCATCCTCTGCATGTTTTCATACCTCAGAAGTTTTTGTCAAGCTTGATCTCAACTTGAAAAGCTCAGTGAGACGTTCTCCCGGAGTCTGTTGGAGCATGGTTTCTCTCACAGACAGCAGAATAGAATTGTGTCTGCCTTGATTACTTTATACAGTAAATAGAGGGTAATGCCCAACAAGATGTCCATTATCAGGAACTAATGGACAATGTGAAGGCTGGAACTGTATGTCTCCAAATCAATAAAACAATTTCATAAACAAATAGCAAATGATAGGCGCCACTGCGAGTAGCCAAGGAACGATGCCAGGGACGATACTTGTAGTGCACGGGGAAGGACGATGATAAATTGCTGCATCAAAATTTTGCCCCACCCTTAGTAAACAGACAGTTTCACTAGAACTGGAGGGGTTCCAGAGGTGTCCATATATCAAACATTAATCCACACCTTCCAGCCAATCAGAATTAAGTATTTACCTGACCATGGTAGGCTCTAAGCCAATCCAAACAACATGTCAGCAAGAAGACAGGAAAGATCTCCACCACAGAAGAGCCCAGTGTGAGACAGAGATGGTGTAGTGTCCCGTCATGTTGGCCATTGTTAACTTTTAATCTACAGTAAGGTTTAGAACGTCCTCATGATGTGTACATATTAGTAATATTTGTAACCATACTAAGCAGTGTCAACATTATTATGGCCGGGCGATAAATCGGTAAAAACACCATGGCAGCAAGCCAGGATTCATTCCTAAAAAGGCACTTTCTCTTTAGTAGTTTGGTTTTTGGGCGTCGACAGAAGAAAAGACAGCAAGCACACACCTCATGTCCTTTACATCTACCATACTCTATCAATACCAATATGGAAACTGATCTGTTTTGATAATAGCAAGCAATCTGACATGTTTAAAGGTATTTTTACAAAATCATTAAAGGATCTAAAGGATGCACTTTTATGTAGTTTTCCAAGTGAGTTTGGAGGTGCACTGCTTACAATGGCAGGGCAAATTAGTTAAAAATAAAAGCCTTAAAATAAATGCGATGCCTTTGATAATTTCTAAAAAGTTTGTTTTAGAGAAGGAAAAAAAATCG
>JARJLU010017545.1:20994-63384 GCA_030272975.1 Sparidentex hasta | reverse complement strand
ATCTATCTATCTATCTATCTATCTATCTATCTATCTATCTATCTATCTATCTATCTATCTATGTATCTCAGACTGACTCACATTCTTAAGCTTCATGAATAAGCGACTATGAAATATACGATAGCAAGTCAGGTGACAACAGTTGATCTGTCCTCTCCTCAGGTAACATCAGTGCTGTAAAATTCACTGTGAGGTCTGTAGACAAGACCCGGGTCATTGTCAACATCACAGATCCTCTCACCAGTATCCATGTTGGTCAGAAGCAGCTCAGCATCAGAGACATCTTCACTCATGACCTCCAGTATAAGGTCATCTACTACAAGTCTGGGAGCACAGGCAAGGTACCAGATTCAACACTGACACTGATATGAAGCTCAGTCATAGAGACACAGTCTCAACAAAGTGAAAACTGGTTATTGACTGTCAATTACTGACTAATGCTAATTAATAAAACAAATAAGTTAACTGATGGAACACTGACTGGGGACCAGGGATCAATAACAGAATAGTGTGCCTCAGTCTGAAAAGTTTAAAAGTGTTAGTATTTGTAAAATATTGATCATTAAAGGAAAAGAAGGCGTGAGCCAGACTGTCACAATTTAATCTGTGACTAAACTACAATTGATGGAACGCTACAGCACAAGCAATAAGCAAAAACATGTGTGTTGGTGTGTGTGTGTGTGTGAGTCTGTGTGTGTGTGTGTGTGTGTGAGAGAGAGAGAGAGAGAGAGAGAGAGAGAGAGAGAGAGATACAGAGTACTTAAAGTGCTTTTCTGAGAATTCAAATGGTGTTGTTCAAATACACCCGCTTGAGAGGAACAGAAGACTCCAGACTACATTTTGTGCATTTAAAACAGTCAGAAACAAGTGCTCAGTTGGAAAAGCAGCCAAGAAACCAAGCAGAAAACTTCGAGCTTGGATAACTTTCAAGTTTATGTCTAAAAAACCCCCATAAAAATAGAATATTGCTGTTTATGAAATTTCATTGGATAAACAATGAATCGGCCATTGACTGATGAGAGAGGGGAGGCAAGAGAGAAAATAGCAAGTTGACTAAAATTGAATAAATACAATTTTGCATCAAAGCCTTCATAGCTTTTTTTTAGTAGATGAGTCTCTGTGTTTTGATGTTATGATATTTAATGTGCCAGACAACATCTGCAATCTCATTCAAGTGCTTGTTGGCTTGTCACCTTTTAAAAGACACATAAATGCTTCATAAATCATAAGTGGGGTATTTACTGATTTACATTTGAAAGGAATTTCCACCGGTTGCCATACAAGCTGCAGGCAATGAAATTTTCTGCGACACAATCCGTAGTGCCGAAATGTTGTTTTTACACATCAGTCTTGGCATTGATAACACAAACATGATATAAAATCTTATTTAGTGAGTTAGCAGGCAGATTTTGTTATATTTGGGCCAAGCAAGGCAGCCATTTCCCCTGTTTCCAGTCTATGATAAGCTGCTAACCTGCTGCTGTCGTCCTACATTTAATGTTGCTAATGACGATGATACGTGCTTTAGAAAGAAAAGACTTTCAAGAATGTAATGTAAATTAATTTAAGTCAACTCCTATCTATAGGACTGTTACTAATATGAACCTGAGCTTGCCTGTGAGAGACAGAGACATGTGGAGGGACGTTCAATTGTCACACTAACAATAAAATAAAGTTATTAAAATGAATAAGGGCTCATATGGAAAATATTGATATTAGAAAGACTCGTGTTTTGTTATTGTTCTAGTTTGACAGACATATTATTGTCAAGCACAACGATCACACTATATGAATCACAGGTTTGATATAAAATGCTGTAATCTCATCAAGAATTTCAGCTTGTAATGTTAACAATAAATGGTATGCTAGATAAGTAATTTCCTGTTCTTACCTGATAGAAAGAAATCACATCTAACTCCAGTGTAGCAGAGGTTCCAAACCTGGATGAAGGACAGAGTTACTGCTTCATGGTGGCAGCTTTCATCCCCTCGAGACCCCAAAACACCAAGTGGGGAGCCTGGAGCGAGCAGTCATGCACACATGGAGAGCCTGGTATTGGGACAGGTGCTCACACTCTGTACACACTACACCGTGCCTCAATACACCACACAGTGTATTCAAGGATCCCTACATAGATCCATCCATCATCACCGTCACATTATCACATTAGGGCAGATATATCGTAATATGGAAGATGATTATGGCCACTTTGAAATATACTAATTTGAGTTTTCAGAAAGGCAAAACTTGGAGAAAAAAAGACGGAACTGATTTTTTTAAAGATCTGTCTCAAAATTCTGAGGAAAATGTCATAAATGAAATGCTTTTTTTATTCAGAAAGCTAAGCTTCAGCGCTCCCTGTGCTGTGATGAATGACTTTTTGTAGGTCTCTTGTGGTGGCTACGACTGAAAGGACCGAAGTGGCTGGAGGGTTGGTGGTGTCCCAGGGTTTCTGAGGGGACACCAGAATTGTTTTTCCTGCAAACTGAAAATGCACACTTTGGGGGGCACAGCCAGGAAATACCATGGAAATGAGTCCTGCTTATGACTTGTTTGGATAAGTCTGTTGTCTGGTGTGGTTAGAAAAACGACCACAGAGCACATCACCTGGAAGAACAGTTTTGTTCACATTAATTGTGTCTCACCTAAACACAGTTTATCCTTAAAACGTGTCTTACTAAAGATCTAGTGTGCTCAACCCAAAAGTGTGAGTGTGTTGTATGCCAACTCAAAAGATTATAAAAACAAAGTCATCAGCACTCCCAAACATGTATGTTATAGTCTTCAATATTGCACAGCAACAGAAAGAGCAAACACATTTCACTTTGAGGGGTTCTCATTGTTAAATGAGTTTTTTATGACACATTTAAATTGAATCACAACCCAGAAATATAATTGAGGGAAAGCATTCAGCAGACAGTCAATCACAAACTGCCAAATCACAGTAATGCCACTGTGTTTATTTTATCCTTTTTGATTTATTTTCTGTCATTTTTGGCATTCTTAGTCTTACCTAAGAATACTGGCAGCACAACACAGGGACCCACCAGGGACTCTACAGAGTCACTAATGATTACATACTATGTGTGTTTAAAGTGTTAAGTAATGAGCCAGATTTAATTGTCTAACTGTGACTCTCACTGTCCCTCCAGACTTGAGTCTTGGTGCGTGGGTTGGTGCGATCTTCGTCTTTTTAACAGTCCTCATCATCATCATTACGGTGACGGTCCTCTGCTGCAGACGCCGCCGAGAAAGAAACACTGGCTTCCAAACATATCAATCATCGACACCTATTTAGTGTGTGTGTGTGTGTGTTTGTGTGTGTGTGTGTGTGTGTGTGTGTGTGTGTGTGTGTTGTGTGTCTTTCAAAGACAGGGAGCTGGCCTCCCTTCAGTTTTCTGTCTCTGTTCCTAGGATATTAGTACTTTACTTTGCTATGCTCTTTGTTTAAAGTGTGTTTGCAGTTGTTGTTTTTTTAAATTTCATATCTTGACTGACATTAAGGATGAACTCTGCAGACTGCTGTCGACAGGTAATACTCTGTGCATACCACCTAACATTTAGTCCATTTGAATGTCTTATGTCTTATGAAAGAACTTGGAAAAACACTAATTAAGAGGATTTTAAATGTGTATTGTATACCCACTGAATGAGTGCAGACTGTATTCCCACACATATTATTATGCCCAAAACATACCTTGTCTTGTTTTACCCAGGATGTCAATCTGGTTTTCTCCCAAACGTTTTTTCATTATTCATCATTTTTTAAACTCATCTTGCTATTCAAGTTCTGTCAGGACCAAATGGAAAAAATAACCTACAGGCTCAGTAAATGAGGATCTTTAGTGGCATCCAGTGGCTGTTTGATGGAACTTCAATCCAACTCTAACTGTACTTTTAACTTGTAACTCTGAAGATTCCAATTCCTAATTGTATTAATTTTGTGTGAGAAGAGTGCCTTTTGTTGATCAAAAGGAAGGACAAGCAATAAAATATTATAAATGGGAAGGTTCCCCTGTTTTTTTTCATCAGTTATACATACATATATAAATACATATACATATATACACTCTTTAACTTAGTTATGTTCAACCTCTGAAGCTTGGAATGAAGTTAGTCAGCTAACTGTACTGAGGCATTTAAGAAAATATAAATAGCAACAGCATGATTCAAATAAAACTTCCAAACGTGTCCACAGATCATAGCTCATTCTTCAAAACCTGCTGTGTTTCAGCGCTGTTGACATACTTGTTTTCCTGAGAATAGAGGTTGATTCTGTTTCAAGCTGTTGATCCCCTTTGGAAGTGCTCAACTGAAGACAAACCAGACCACATGCTGGAACTATAGATTACTTTTATTTTCAATGTTTCCCAACACAGAAGTTCACATTTAGACAGCAACACACACAACATCAGACATAAATGTATTATCATCACAGGAAACCATGGCAGAACACAGAACTGTTTTGAATATCATGTCCCTCAACCATGGCTTTTAAAGTGCATACATCTGTATCATAAAAAACACACATACTGCAAACAATGACAAGTTCCAGAAGCAAATGTATCTTCTCCATCTCTGAACAAAGTTACTGCTCTGACAGCTGCTTTCAGTCGTGTTCTGATCATGTCCAGGCCTCGAACATTTAACAACAGATAAAAAAAACAGCTTGTGAATAAATGATCACAAAATAAATAATACACAAATATGTCAGCAACAGAAAAACACCAACTGTGAAAATAATAAAATTGCTTGCTTGTCATTTTCACAGTGCACAGAATGAGATGTTATTGTGCTACATGTGTCTGTACAGTGATACAGTTTCTACATTACTGTATTCCTACATAATGTTGGTTATGTATTCGTTAGTATTGTACACAGAACAGCATTCTATCATGATAATTAGTGAGAAATGTTGCAATAGTTGTAGCTCCTCCTCGCTGCAGCACTGCCAGCTACACACATTCCTCTTTATGGTGTTTTCACACTTCCAGGACACTGAATTGGTTATTGTAGGCAGTTAGTCGGGCAGTAGTGGAGTGGCAGCTTTCTTCCGTGTGCTTCTAACAAACTGAAAACGACAATCATGTTCCACAATAGCTTTACTTATTTTGTTGGGATTCATATATCATGCAACCTGAATGTGCTTCATGTTTCTCTAACATCTGAAGGTAAAACTGTGTCATATAGAGTTTGGTCATATGATGATAAATAATGTGAGACTTACTGTATAGCTGTAAATTTGCTCCATGTCGGTGTTGTTGTTGTAGTGTAAATACAATAGTAGTCATTCCATATAATACAAGGTTTTGTGGTCAGTTCTATAAATCACTAAATCACTGGAACTTTTTTATCTCAGTATTGAACTTTCATATGATGTTTGCATCATTGTATAGATTTGTTTTCATCTGCTGGGTGCAAAGTCAAGAAACATCAGCCCCCATAAGCACGATTGGATATATTATCTATTAATAGTTTCCCAACGGATTTTCCACAAAATGTAATATATCACAGTATCTACATATGCCTTGCCATAAAATGACATGTATTGTGATGCATAATTTATGAATGTATTATGTAATGTATTCTGTATTGTTTCCGGTAAATCTGTGTCTATGTTACCTGTACAGTAGAAGAGACACATTTGATGGATTCAACAATACATAACATTGAACTGAGCATGACCGAGAAGCGTCTCACATGGGTATGTTCATATGAAATATGTATGTTAGTTATGTTGACTGATTAATTAGACTGTTACACAGTCTTTTCATCTTTCTCTCTGTGCTGGCTTCAGTGATCTGACTCACTGAGGTCTTTTTTTAATGTCTAATGTTATATAATGAGTACATGAATCTGCATTTTGTGTCAATATCACAGAAGGTTTGCCTACACAGGGTTCACAGTGTTGTCATGCAATCATGGCAAAGTAGTAATGAGGTAGATGTCAACTGAAACTTAATATTAACTGAAATGGTCCTTTAGTGCCTGCTAAGTCTGTTCCAGTCTGAGGGTAGACTTTCATCTAGGGACTGTAAGTAAAGATGGATGAAGCATCTCCACAACCTCCCGCTGCACAGAGATGAAGGCAACATGTCTATGATGCAGGAGATTCTGGTGACAACATTTAGAGCCAGAGTCTGTGTAGTAGCGATCAGGGTATGGAGCAGTGACAGCCCCTTTTTTATAGCATCAAATCACTCAGTCAAACCAAACTTATCAGACAACTGATCACTTCAGGTCAGGTCAGTGTGTTGACATCCAATCTAAAATGACAGACACCATCTTTGGAAAAACAAGTTTTTGTCACGTCTGCTAACATGGAGTGAGGGGGACTATGACCAATACTGCAGCCAGCCACCAGGGGGCGATCAAGATGCCTTGGCATCTCTCGGGGAACTGTCATGACACCCAGCTTCACATACAGTCACTGTGTGTGCATTAGAAACACCCCAACTTTATCGCACATTGGATCTGATAATAATCTGCTCTGATAATTCTATATGTGTATATTTCTCTGTATTTGTAACCTGCTTAATATAGTTACATGGTATGTCCGATATGCACTGCTCCGATAAGATACAGATAAAATGTCTTACTGCTACACAGTAACTGTTGACTGTTGCTTACAGCAAACAAAAACAGTGCATCAACATTTAAACTGCAGCACTTGATCAGAGTGCTTGTTACCTTAAAGCAGCCATAGTCAATAACATGTGTGAACAATGTATGAAATGACATTGTGAAATTGTGACATTTAGTGATGAACCCAAAGAGGATTATCAGCTGAATATGTAGCGGCCCCTTGTACTTTCAACTTGTCTCTGCAGTCCCCAAGTGACCAACCAACCGTTATTGCAGGCTTAACAAAAAACAATTTCTTTACTTCATGCAGATTTATCTGACACCATTAAACCAGCAGGACTAAGTAGACTCCTAACCTAACCCATGGCCATGCACAGACAGAGTTTGGACAGTCTTCAGAGGCAGCTAAAACTGAGCAGATGGTGGCAGAGCAGTTAGTTCTATCTGTACTAAATCCCCCTTCTCTGATGTCTTTGGTTTGACAAGGGTCAACACGTTATCAGACCTGCCATAAAGAATGTGCCTATGAAACTCTGACAACTGTTGGCTAATTTCTTTTATTTTTGTACTGTTAAGCCATTAAGGGCAACCGAACCCTACGCAGATTCTGTGTCCCAATTCCATCATAAATACTAACACTAAGTGGAGAGGCGCACTGTGTAGAAAATTGATGGGATAATCAGGTATGTTGAGCCTTAAGCCAGAGTTTTTTCGTGAACCTGGTTCTCTTATTAATCTGGCTAGAATACCAAGCACACTTATTACTATGTTCTGAGTTTTTCGCTCATAAATCTTCTAAAACACGCCTTTGACTAACCAGTTCTTTTGAAAATGGTGTGACTCTGAAACCAATAGTCATGAAGGATACATATTCTTAGCTGAGGGAATGCAGTTCATATGCAAAGTTTATCAACCATAATGTTACACTTATACCAGCACACAAAGATGTGCAATTACACTGGACCCACTGTATGTATTGGATTCCCTTTTTTTTTGCCACAAGCACAGTTACCATGATACATTACTCTAACCCTGATGTGTGTTTTCAGTGTGGTCACAAGTTCCTCTGTTTTTATCTTTTCAACGTCTTGGGGATTGGTGGTTCCCAATGTTTTGAGTGTTGTGTTGATGGACACTCTTACCCCACAGCACGGCATAATAGCTTTTCACAGATGTAAATTAGTGAAGAAAAAACAGACAGCGTTGTGAAGACTCCAGTGGCAGCTCAGAATACAGATAAATTAAAGGTCTTTGGAAATACATTTTTTGCTGACTGTTTTTATTTCTTTTTTGATATTGGCAGTATTTCAACGTTGCAGCCTCACATCTGTCTGCACATAATTTAACACCTACCCTTTCATCTGAATACCAAAATCAATGTCTTATATACTACCATAAAAAATATTGCACAGTAACTTTAGTGGTTAGTTTTATTATTTAACATGAGTAGCGTTTCGTATGGAACTAGGACACAGATGTGGTGAAATGCATGTCTAAATGATGATCTATTCCTTTAATGCTACTGATGAGATTGTTCAAGTATGAGGTTCAATGGCTCAAATGCTTCAAATAGTAACTTAACACCTGACTCCCAGTCAATGAACTTGTCACCTTACGGCAGTGCAGGTGTACTGCAGGATACTGTGACATCCCTGGTTAGGTGTGGTCACAGGTGCAACAAAGCACACTCCTGAACACACACAGCGGTGCTGTGGTTCGAGGTTTTAATTCTCCATCAGAGATGGCAGTGAAGCACTGCGTTTCAAGCCGCTGTCAGGGTGCTCTTTACGCACCTTGAAGTAATGGATAATTGAAAAAACTAGGCATATTACCATGGTGAAGGTATTGATATGCACTCACTGTAAAACCCCACCAACAGCTCTCGATCAATTTAGATCTAAAACTACAAATATTCTAGATTAGTTGATAACCACAATAGTAGAGTATACAATATATATATACATGTAATCTACGTGACAAAGTCCACTTACACATGCTCCAACACTAAGATCAAATGAAAAGAGGAGAAATTATTTTCTCGATGGACCAATCTGTCCTGTCAAAACCTCTCACAGAAGAGGACACAGGAGTGTGTTAGCAGCTGATATCGCAAATAAAGAACAGATAATATCAGCCTTATGGATGACTGACAAGCATCATCTGTTGTAAAAATCATTTCTTTTTCATATGAGATGTCCTTCACAGAATGTTGTTCATTTTAATAGCCTTGTCTTCACCCTGATTCTATAAATCACTGAAGAGAGACAGGAGCCATGGGATCATGTTTCCTTAACATTAATTGTTAAATTGTGGCCTCAGCTGATCCTGTGGTACCAAGTGTTTTTTACATCTTGCCTACTTCTCCATTTCCATTAAGACTTTAGTTGTTCCCCTCAAAAACTCCAAACATAAACATCTGAAGCTAGAATTATTGTCATATATAAAAAGCAGAACGATCTCTCTCTCTTTCATTGCACGTCCTCTTACTTCTGTTTTCATCCTCCTCTTCTCTTGAGTTGATGTTGTCATAGGAAGTCTGCTGACATGTAGCCCCCACATGAGTGTTGGTGAGGGGTCACTTCAGGTCGATGCCCTGTGTCTGGGACTGAGCTTTCTCCTTGGCCTAAAACAAAGGTAAGCATGATGATAAATGTGACTCAAAGCCATTACAAGGAAAAATATGAATTCAAACACAGTATATATATTTCCACAGTTTGTGTAATAACAAGACAAGCTAACTAGCCAGCCAGGTGACCGTCCCAAAATCAATGTCAAGATTTTAATGAACAAATGATCGTCCATGTTTACAGCCTGAAGAAACCAAAGAAGTAAGTTGAATAACCAATTGCTTGGGCCTCCTCCACTAGGGGGCCTCGGGTCTCATGGATCTTTATTTTTACTCTCTCTCTCTCTCTCTCAGTTTTTTTCTTTGCCATGAGTGATTTTACAATAGTAAATCAGACTTATTCTAAAGCATTATTTCAGTATTTTTAAAAGGTTTCAAATAGTTCCTGGTGGTCTGTCTGGTCATTGTCTTCTTCAGTGCTCCTTTCACAGTCAGAGTTAAGTTACACAGGGCATATTTGCACTTTAAGGCCCGTCTTTTAGCTGTTTTAAAGTATTTTAGATAAGTTTTCAATTTATTTTTTTATGGGTCTCAAAAATGCATTTGTGTTTTCTTCAATGGTGGAATTTTGGAGTCTAATTAAAGTCTAATTAAACAATTCTGCCAGCAGTATACCTGCAATGTCACCAAGCACATCACAAGGTCTCCTCAGGACCTAGAGATGGAAGTCCTAGAACTACAGAGATTAGTAGATGCTACTTTAGATCAACCAAATACTGAAGTCCGTAAATCTATCAAGACCGCTTTAGCCAAGCTGTTCAGCTATACGGCACGGGGAGTTTTTAGATGGATGCTCTCTCACAAGTTTGTTTTTGGGTTGGAGTGTAACAACTGTCAGAAAAAGATCATCCACTCTCAAAACTAATGGATCAACAATAATGGTAACAACTGAAATTCACAGATATGCCACACTTCTACAGAGAGCTCTTTGAAAAGGAGTATGTGGAGAATATGGAGGTGGCTGAATTTTTTTATGCTGGATGGATGCTGATACTGATGTGTTAGAGGGAGAGCTGTCTTTGGATTAATGGTATACCGCTGTTATGAGTCTGGGAAATGGAAAAGCTCCTGGCATCAATGGCCTGCCTGTTGAGTTTCACAAGTCCTTTTGGTCAGTGGTTAGTGGAGATCTGCTGGAGGTGTTCCGAGACTACGTAAAGGGTAGCTGCCACTGAGCTGTTTGTTGCTGAAAAATTAGATCTACATGAACTAAAGAACTGGAGGCCAGTCTTGCTGCTGTGTGGGGATTATAAGATCTTCTCTAAAGCTTTGGCTTCCAGACTGAAAGAGGTGATGGGTAAGGTCATTCATTATGTATATTGTGTGATAATATCAATTTTATTTAACATGTTCTCCTTCTCCGGCTCATTGGGTATAGATGTTGGTCTTGTTTCCATAGATCAGGAAAAGGCATTTGAACAAGTTGAATATCAGTATCTATAGCAGAGCATGCTTTTGGATTCGGCCATATTTAATGGCCAAGATCCAGATACTGTACCATGATATTGCGAGTATACTCAAATATAATGGCTGTTTGGCTGCACCTTTTGTTGTTCAGAGGGGGGTACTGGAGCTGGGCTGTTGTATTCCACTGCCATTGAGCTGCTGTGCCACAAACTCAGGAAATAGCTCTCAAGTGTCTTGTTTCCAAGTTGCATGTCGGCTGTTAAATTAACAGCATATGCAGATGATATTGTGATAATACGCAACAAACAGCAAGAAATTAATGTTGTGGAAGGAAGTGTAGGTCTTCTCAACAAAATCTCCTCTGCTAAGGTAAACTGGAAAAAGACTGAAGCTATGTTGGTTGGAAAAAAACGTCTTTAAATAACTTAGTTCTAAAAGGACAAGCACGATTAAGTACTTGAGAGTATTCTCGGGTGAAGAATCTGTGTTAGAAAAGAACAGGGAGATGGTAATAGAGAGCACACTGGTCATTAATGATCTCATGTCCTCTTCTTTACGGAACAGACTGGCTTGTGAATACCCACTAAACGTTGCTTTCTAGAATACAAGCTGCTCTGGTTGATTTCTTTTTGGGATACACTGCACTGGATTCCTCAGGCCATTCTGTTTCCTCCAAAGGAAAAAGGAGAACAAGGACCAATACATTTGCCTGGTAGATGTATGTGAAATGTTTTTTTATTGGTTTTAAATATAGAAAGTCTGCCAAACACAAATGTCTATGGAAGAGGAAAATGACTCAAGGAAGATGACTCAGTAGTGACTGTTTCGACACTTCTGTCCAGCTGGATGGTCAAAGCCAGAGTAATGACTGAGTTTATTTATTACAGAGAAATGTAAGATGTAGATCAGTTCAGCCTGATGCTGTACATGGTGATGTGTTGTTCGATGTGAAAGAAAACCAGTAGTTTTTTTTTGTTTGTTTTTTTCCTGAGGAGCTGCTGTGGTCATTTGATGATGACTATTCATTTACTGATTTGTCTGTTTTTCTGAAGATTATCTTATTTATTTGTAAACAGCTTGTTGAAAAAATAAACAATATGTATATAAACATAAACATAAATATATATGTTTCAGGAGATTTCATCGTAATAATCGTAATAGCAAATATCGTAAAAGCTTAAAAATATTGTTATATTATTTTAAGGCCATATAGCTCAGCACATCGTTAAGGGTGCAACAATGAATTAGGGGGAAAAAAAAAACCTGAACCAAAGGTAACTGAAGCATAGTCAAACCAAATCCAATTGTGGACTTCTATAGAAACAAATAGATGGGACAATTACCTTACCCAAATAAAATTTATGTAATATTGGACAAACTTGGTCCAGGGTCTTGGATGCAAAGAACAGAGTGGGCTCCTTACAACCTGTAATCAAAAGAATATTAACTTGTCACCTGTGGTCTCAAACTTACCCTAAGCGAGGGCCGAGGAGGCCTTACTGGTCTGACTGGTTGTACTGGCTCTGCTACCGGCTTCGCCTTCCTTATGCCCAAAGGCTCTAGGTCATCAGCTACATCAGGACAACCGATGTATCCTCCAGCCCCAAAAACGGAGCCCAGATCGCCCTCTAACAAGTTGTGACTAGTGGGAGGATTGGATGTGGTGAAATCCTGGTTAGCAGACATGTTACTGACAGCCATGTTGAGGGTATCAGCAGTATTGGTGTTTGATTTGTTGCAGATACTGGAATTACTGAGTTCGAGTCCCAACAGGTCCTCTGATGCCACATCGCTGTCTGAGCTGTTATTGGTTGGACTGACATTGGGCTCTGATTCCACAACGCATTGGTTATTGTTCGCTTCGGGGAAAACGTCCTTACTCAGCATGTCCAGTACCTCCTGGTTGTCATGGCTGCCTAAGTCGAGCAATTCCTGATTTTCATTGCTACCAAGATCCAGGAGCTCTCGGTCGTCATGGCTACCTGAAACAAGCTCGTCCTGATTTTCTTTGCAACCAAAATCCACCAATTCTTGGTTGCCATGGTTATCAAAATCCAGCACTTCCTGATTTTCAGGTAGGGAAAAATCCAGCAGTTCCTGATTGCCATGGCTACAGGGTTCCAGCACTTCTTGGTTATCATAGTTACAAGGTTCAAGTAGTTCCTCAATGGAGATATTGCGATAGGGTTCCACCACTTCCTGGTTGTCATGACTGCAGAGATCCAGTGGCTCCTGGTTTTCATTGCTAATTAACTCCCTGCTGTCAAGGCCAGGGGGTTCCAGCACTTCTTGGTTTCCATTGTTACACAAATCCAGCAGTTCCTGGTTAATGTGGCTACAATGTTCAAGCACTTCTTGGTTTTCCTGGGCATGAGGTTCCAGCACTTCCTGGTTGCTATAGTTAGAGGGTTCCACTTGCTTGTTGTTGTCATATGTGCAAAGGTCCATTGCCTCCTGGTTATCATGGCCACAGTGGTCCAGTACCTCCTGGTTCTCTTCCTCTGGGCTGAGTTTAAAGCCATAAGGGTCAGAGTCCCGTGGCATCTGTGAGGAAGAGATGTCAAACCCATAGTGATCAAAGTCCAGCTGATCTGGTTGAGAAGAGGCGGGCTCATGATCAAGGGTCAGCTCATTTTCAGAAGGTTCTGGGCTTAGTTCAGCTTCATCAGGGTCTAACAAGGTGTGACTAGAATGTTCTGGACTGAGTTTAAACCCATATGGGTCAAAGGAAGACTGACTGGTAGGTTCATAGCTCAGTTCAAAGCTCAGCTCTCTGTTCTCATCTGAGTCAGGCTGGATAATGAGGTTTTGGTAGTCTAGAGAGTTTTGAGGAGTTGCAGGATTTACGGGTTCCTCTTCAATGTTTCTAGCCCATTCTTCAGCCTGAGTGGAGGTAACGTCATGTAACAGAATTTGCTCTCCTTTGCCTGTCCACTCAGGTTCCACAAGGGCTTGTTCGCCAAGAACAGGAGCAGCCTGAGCTGAACCAGCACTCAGACCTAGGAGAAGAAACAATGATAGGTCAAGACAAGAAGGATAAACCATCAGGGGCAAGATTTTTTCGGCAGGACAAAAGGTAACAAAGTTAGACTTAGTTTAGGTTTACCAAAATGAATCATTAAAGCCTAGAAAGAGGATCAAAATAGCTTGCATGGTGTGGTTGTCCAAAAATATAGCAAACTACACATAGAAGTATACATGATTCATAAAACAAACTAATCACTGAAAAAAAACAGTCATGTTACTAATTCAGAAAGCGATTGAACCCAACATATAACACCACTGAGACCAAATCCAAATGAATCCAATCATCATTTGTCTGTTTTGCAGTAATTCACATTTGTATGGCATAGAGGCTTTTTCAATGACAAGTTCTGCAAGCTGATATACAGTATGCACTCTCTTTACACAAGGAGCTCCACAACACATCTTTAAGGTGCTGTCAGACTGAACACAAATAATTTAACAAAGACTTGAGTGGAAGTGAACAAACAAAAACTCTACCAGGGTGGCACACAATGAGGCAGCAATGTGCCTGCACAAGGTGGAAATGTTTACACTGGATTTAAATTGATATATTGATATAATATATATATATGATGAAAAGAAAGTAAAAATGTAGCTAAAATGAGTGTAAAACTGAAAAAATTGGGACAGTATTTGAATATGAACTACCTTGTTCCAGTCCTTTTGTCGCCTCCATGTTAACCTCTCCAGCTAGAGATCCCAGACTGTGTTCTTCTATGTCAGAGGGAGGGGAGACAGCACCAAGGTCCAGCTCATACCCATTAGGATCTGATTCTACAGAATACTGACCCTGGGACCTCCAGCCCTGAATGGGCACTGGCCCCAACTCCTCTGATGAGCTCTGTATGGGTTTAAATCCACAACAATCATCAGCCACAGCAACGGCATCAAGGTCCTCACGGCTGTAGCTGATCTCTATGTCACTGTCTTCGTCTGGGAATTCAGACTCAAAGCACTGAGTTCCTGTTGAGGCTTTGTTTTCAGCACAGGACAGACTGGTGTCTGCCTCATCACCAACATTTCCTGCCCCGTCATTAGAACCAACGTTCACCTCAGGGAACAAAATGTCTGCTGCAAAGGGGTCACTGCCTTTGAAAGGGTCTGAAGCGAATCCATCTGGCAAACAGATCATTTCAAAAACTTTATGTAATTCATGTATAATTCCTTTAACAATTGAGATCATACTGTAAACATAAAAATCATAAAGAAATCAGGAAAAAAGCACAAAACACAAGCACTTCCTAACACTCCAGTAAAAGCAGCAGATAGAAGCATTGTATGTAAAAGCAACAGTCCAACAATTATTACAAGTAATAATACTGTATTTAGTGGTGTATTATTTCTCACCAGATGAGTCCGTTTTAGGGAACAGGTCTTCATTGAAGAGGTCATCTACAAGTCAAGTGAGGAAGAAATTCAGAAATGACTATATACAACCAATAACACCAAAACAACTGGATTAAACGCATAATCCCAGTACAAGTCACATAACACAATGTTCCAGGCATACCCATCATTCACTGTGAGCATAATTTATGAAAAAACATAAAATGGTTAAAAATGTAAAAAAAATACTCAATTGGATTAAGAAGGAAAATGGTGATTGTGGAGAAAAGACGTGACAATTTTGATGTCAATAAGTTGTAAATTAAAGTAATATAAATGGCATTGCGATACACTGGCTGTCTAAGGTTCCAGAGTAAAAACTAACTACCATTTGGAGCACATCATGGTTTGGATCTACAATGAACTGTCCTGGCTGAATAATCAGTTAAGACTGCACAATAACACCAAGTGTGGGATTTTTCCATCACATCTGACTTTGTCACAATGGCAAGACAGTAACACCAATTAAAACCACTGGCAGGTGATATGAAAGCAGTAATCATTTTCTTAAATGCAATATTCTCCTGGGAAACTTTGGGTCCTGACATCATGTGAATATCACACACACCACCAAACACTGATGTGGACCAAGTACACCCCCTTGTGGCAATGGTACTCCCTACTGTCAGCGCCCTGACGCAAAAACCATAAAAACGTACTGTCCTGGATGTTTAAAACGAAAAATGCTGTCGGAGTGTTTTTGGGTACTGGGCCTTCACATGTTGCTAAAGCAACTGCACATGGCTGCTAACACGCAGCCTCTGTATGAAAACCTTCAGACTGGGATATTCGTGACAAGTCCCTAGCTGCACATTTTTGCAGGAAATATGAAAGTTGCCAAAGCAAACAGCAGTCTACTAGCCATTTTCTTTTAACTCTAATATCTATTAACCATAGTGAGTGTGGTAACAAGATATTCATAGGCGGGGTTGAGTTATAATCTGAGCTTTGTGGGGGTCTGTAAAATAAGTAACTCTCATCAACGTTACATTGCGTATACATTAAAAGCATTATCTATGAAAATGTAGGCCTATACCCACTGATCACTAGAACAAACTAATACATTTTTTCTTACATAAAGAGCCTTTTTTTTTTGTAGAACATTTGCCAAAGGAACAAGTATCTCCAAATAGTCAAGAATGTGCTGGAAACAGTGTTTCAGTTTCTCCTAATGCAAATGTTTAGTCACTAGACCTTACTGAAGGGTTCATAGCACTAATATCCATGACTCTAATGTTGGTTGAGACTTATTTCAAGGGGAAAGAGGGAGGTGGTCCACTTCTGTTGTTTGCCAATTTGGACTCTCAACCTGAATCTCTCAGTTTAATCCCATCCAAACTCATATTTGACCTTGAGATTACTACAGAGGTCTATAGGACAGGGAAGACTGTACACTCAAAATACCCAGAGGATGTATTTGATTATGTCTTATTATTATTGACTGTTGACTATGTGTTTTGAGCTGGGTTACACCATGCATGTGAAGTAGCAAGTTAAAACTTGGCTTTGGCAGCGCAGACCAATCAAGAAGACCAAGTGACGATGTTGATTCAGGGACATGTGACCAGTTGGGGCCTGACCTTACTGGTCCATACAGTGTTAGACAGGTGAATAATCAAATACTGAGATGGAGCTGTATAATATTTGAGTCAAGCAAAGTTCAGGAAATCTCTTATGACATGGCCTGTTAGTAGCTGGTACACCTAGATGACTTACTTGTAATTAGAACTCCTAGACCTCGAATCAAAACATTTTACCACTACAGTTTAGAATAAATGATGAAACAAATCTACACTTAATTGTGTTACTGAGGGTATCATCAGCCTGATAGTGACTTAGGCTTCATATTTGATACATACGATCACTCTGACAGTGGGCGAAGGGGTCAGCTTGGTAGAAGTCCAGTTGGCTGAGAGGGTTTGCATTCATAGCGGACTCTTCATTCTCTCTCTCATTTTCCCTTTCATTGTTGATCTCACCCTCCTCTGGGTCATCCTCTATGTCCGATCTGTCCATCTGTAAGACATGACAACACGTTAATTGGACGGTGCCACTGCTGGCTGGTAGTCCTTTATTTGAGTAGATGTGTGTGTTCACACGTTTAAACATCTTGGTATTGAAATTGAAGTTGGATAAATTAGAGAATACAGAAGCAGTAGGACAAAGCTCAATTTTTAATGTTTCCAAATGCCACCCTCCCCTTTCGGGGACCTGTACTATGAAGGTGAGGTAACTTTAGGATTTTTGGTGTTGCAACACAAGTTCACTTCTTACCGGGGTACATCACCATGGAAATTTGCAAGTTAAACACTGGCACATATCCATATATTTCCCCAAGAAACTACTGTGTGTGCATGCTCTAAATTTTTCAAAATTATAAAAAATGCGGTTAGCTCTTGGCTAACTAAACAAACGTATTACATATGATGTATGTGTATGATTAGTGTTCTGTAGTAAAGACGCTACCTTTGGTGAGCTGGTCCCACTGTCATCCACTTCTTCTCTAGTACCTGCTAGATTATTGCAGAAAGACGAGCCACTGGCCCTCTGGTCAGCCACACAGACAGAAAAGAAAGAAAACGCAACTGGATCAGTTGAATAAAGGCAGTCATACCAACATTATATTGAATGTACCAGCTCAATTTTAATAACAGCAATGCATTTCTGCAAATAATTAAAATTGCTGCTACAGCTGTCACACCCCAATTGTAAACTAGGAAGGTGCGACCTTCTTGGTATAAATTTGTAGCCGGCAAGCCTAAACTAATACCACTGTTACACAGTGCGTGAATGCAGTGTTTTTCAGACGCAGGTAAACCCGATAATAGTTTGCAAATAACAATGTTCCCATTGCCAGCGGATGAGTTTACTTTTGTGTTTTTATTACCCTTGCGTGTAT
Organism: Sparidentex hasta; assembly: GCA_030272975.1. Classification (NCBI taxonomy): domain Eukaryota; kingdom Metazoa; phylum Chordata; class Actinopteri; order Spariformes; family Sparidae; genus Sparidentex; species Sparidentex hasta. The sequence goes on along the minus strand of JARJLU010017545.1, from coordinate 45,454 downwards.
CATCTCAACAGGTTACAGTAGAAAGCAACAGATGATATACCTCCTCAGAATACATTCAGAGGAATTTAAAGTCAGCCGAGCTGAGGCGATAAATACCCGTGACTACTGCAGGGTCAACTGACCTGGAATAAATCCTGACATGGTATGATATTACTCAAGCGTTGTCACTGTGCGTTAATCAGATTTTTACCAAAGACGTAAATGATAATAATGTCGGTGCTCGGAAACATAATAAAGTGACATACCAAAGAGTCTACAGTGTTGTTACTGTATTTATCTTTTCCAGGCGCAAACATATTTAAAATAGTACTCAGCATGATTACTGTGACGTACCATTATCAGGTCAGCGTAGGCTGGCAATGACTGGCTCCTCCCCCATGGCTTCATAGGGAGCAGATCATCCTCAGTGGTGTCTGCAGGAGATGTCGACTCCTCCAGCTGGCTCTCTGGAGTGACTGCTCCTCCTGACAGAGAACATAGAGTGTGCTCCTCCTACAAAACAACAGTATCACAAAGAAATGCAAAAAATATCACATCATTTACTTTTCCTCATTTTGTTTTAAATAATTGTCAGCCTCCCCCACTGAAATAAATTATAAGATCAAGACTTGAAATATTCCTAAATGACAGAAGAGAGAATTGAGTGTTGCTATATAAAACTGAGTATAAATATTCATACAACAGATCTCGGAGTCCTCGGAAAGTGTTGCAAATCTCACTCTGTAAAAGCAACATTAGTATGAGTCTGTAATGGCTTCAAATGTATCTTGATGATTCAGTGTCTTGTTATAAGGAGAATGGTCTCTGTGACACAGATACTCCGCCCCGCTGTCTCATGTTCTGCACCATTCAACTTTAATGAGACGGTAGAATCACAGCGCCATATGAACGTTTACTTCAAGATACATGTTTTCAAGACATAACGTTGTTATGACGTAATGAGGTTTGTTTGTAGTTAGCACCTAGATTACATCTGACATATTGTTACAAACCTGAAATTTGTATATACAACAGTTCTGTTTCACTCAAAAACTGTGTATATTAACTTGACTTCTACTACTACTGCTATAAATCATTAAATGAAAAAAAAACATCAACATATCATTATAAGAAATTAGCACAGCTTCATTCTGATTTTACCAGCTAAGTTATGATAATAAATGATGAAGACATAAACATATAATAAACAATATGATAGACGCATGCTCATCCTCTTGTACCTGCAGGATCTCTTCGTAGGACTGTCTGATGGAGTCTTGCAAAGGATTGTTCCTCTCTCCAGCCTCATCCACCTTTCTCTTGGCCTGCTTCACCTCCTCTCTGAGCTTCCTCAGCCTCCACCTGGCTCTGGCAAGTTCCCTCTCATACTCCTCCACCTGGCTCTCCTTCTGCATCTCATCTGCCTGTAAAGACAGGATCTGAAAAGAAAGCAGAGGGCCACTGTGGTGTGATTACAGGGATTTGTTTTAGATGGAAGGGTCATGTTTCCGCTGCAGCCATTTACACTCAGTTAGATTCTTTTTGGAGAAAAATATTCACCACCTGCTGGCTCACTCTTAATCTGCAAATAAACAAAACACAGATTAAACTAATACATAGTCATGCTTATTCTTTTAATGAACCGTTTTTAGTCATTTCTACATAATTCACAGCACCAGCCTGCAGAGACCATATACAGAACAACCAATCTCTCTGAGATATAAAGAAAAGGGATGTTTGCCAGTTTGTACTAAAATTAATAGTTTCTTTTAGATTTTTCAACCACAGTTCTTGTGATTTACAAAATCCACTCCTTCACATCAAAAATTCAATTAAGACACCATTAATCATAGGCAATAAACATTGGGGGAGGCTAAGCCACTTCTAAATGCTAATGCGGATATTGCACTGATGCTTTCTGTGAAAGATCGAGCTAATTGTTTTTTATAAGGTATTTGCCTGCATTCTAGTATTATGTAACATGGCAGCATTAAAAATATGCAGGTGCCCTGAGCAAAGAAGCATTGCTGGGGGAGGGGATGTCTGCTGCCATCACAACCTAACCGTGGGTAAGCGGATGACAGTGGATGGATGGATGGATGGTTGGATGGATGGATGGATGGATGGATGGATGGATGGATGTGGGAAATGTAATCTAACTAGTTCTTAATCACGAGGACGGGAGGGTTATCACTAGATTAGAACTAGAAGTGGATAGGGACATGTTTTAGAACGTAAAAAAAGCAGTAACAATCAAAAAATATATAAACATCACTCCATGCAGGTCATCTGGCATAATTCAAGTCTACTGTAATCCGATTCACCCAGGGTGGCACGGCTATGTAGTTTCCTTCGCAGCTGCAGTGAAAGTCCCGATCTACTTCCTTTGTTTAGGAGAATGCTGGAACACTTTTCTGCTTCGAAGCTCCAGAAATGTTTGTGCACAACAAACTTTCCATCAGCACGGATGTGAGTAACAAAAACAGATGCAGCACTTTGAATGTACCTGCACATCAGTTATAACAGGTTTTTCATTCATAACATTACAACATCATTACCTGCTGACTCTCTTCATAGCAGAGCTGTCTTATTGTCTTTATCTGCTGTACCAGCTTTTCTTTATGTTTCTCTAGTTTATCCAGAGTCTCCTCCAGCTCCTTGCGGTCTGATTGTTGCTCCTGAAGCTCTATGTTCTCCACCGCCACGGCATTCTCCAGCTCCTAGTCACACACACACACACACACGCGCACATGTTAGAAATATATTAAGAATTGTTCAAACTCTGCAATGATAAAAGCATGCATGTAAACAGGGCTAAATCTACATAACAAACAATTTAATGCAAATAATTTAGTCAATCAAAAATCTACTATTGTCAAAAATGCGCATCACAATTTCCCAGAGCTCAGTGTGGCATATTCAAATTGCTTCTTTTGTCCAATCAACAGTCCAAAACCTAAAGACATTTTTGCTTTTACAAATGACAAGTAAAAGCAGCAAATCCTTAGATCCTTAGATTATCTGACATCCTTTGCTTGAAAAATGATTTATAACGAACACTTCAAATGTCCTTGAATGGGTCAATTTCAGGAATATGTACCCAGTAAACAAACAAGCTAAGTTTAGCTTTGCTACCTAAGGAAAGGAAGCAGGGACTCTGCTAGCTTAGCTTCAAAATTAGAGGACAAATATGCCTTTCAGCAACTCCATTCCTGTCTTGTCTCTTGTTAGCCTGCAAGCTAACAAAATACTAGGCTCTACTATGTACAACTCGTACGTGGATGTGAAGTAGTGCGGGCCTATTCTGTTTTCTGTTTTTCGCTGTTAGCCACTGATGGCAGGTGGTGCTGTCGATGCTTCAACACTGCTTAAGTATCTTCCACCATGCTCACTGTAGCCAGCCTTCATTTTTGAACATGGTTGCTTGAGATAAATCTTCACCTGCTCCGCACATTTCTCAATAGTTCCTGCTCAGAGCCACATTTGTAATGTTTTGATCATTTCATTTTTCCGCCGCTTGCTATCTTGCATCACAGTCTGAGTTTAGATCGTGATAAATCATGGATGACATATGTGCACGCCGCATGCATGGCTGTGACTATGTAGCAGGTGGAAACAAAGACCAAAACTTATCATATTATATATTATAGGCATATTATATGTTTTAAAATTTGCAAAAAAAACATTGTATGATTCTTCCACCAACCACAAGAGAGAGCAGTTTGACATACAGGATGTTCAATATGCCCACAGGCTGCTCAAACGTTTGATCAATTAATTGGACAACAGAAAAATATTCTGCCACAGTTTTGATTGTCATTTTTCAGGTTCTAGTTCTGAAATGTCAATATTTGCAGGTTTGCTTGGTCTTCTATCTGAGAAAATAAATCACAGATTTATATATAATGTACCTGTGATGTAAGATCGTGTCTTATAAAGTCATCTAGTGCTTGGTTTTGGCACAGATCCTGGCTACGAGACAGTGCCTCAAATTTAGCAAGACCATACAAGCACTGAGCACATGTACTTAACAGCTTCATCCAGTCTGTCACTAGTCCTACAGCATCATGACATCACAGGAGAGCATCATGGGAAATGCAGTGAGTCCCTAACTGGATACACTACATATATATATACACACATTTTATTTATGTCCTGTCCACACCATGATAACAAACAAAAACTGAAAAATGGGACACCGATACAAAACATATTTACACAGACCAATAAAAACCCAAACCCAATATACATGCACAAACACACACACACACCAGCGCTAGATGCTGCGGTCTTCTTACTCTGATCTCGGCTGCTTTGGCAAGAGCTCTCTCATCCGTTTCCACGACGTCGGTGTCCCTGGGAGATGACCAGCAGAGGAGACAGGAGTGTTTAAGGAGGGAGGAGAGGGAGCACTCATTCTTCCAGTCTGCCTTTCCCCCATCATGCCCTCCTTCCCATGATCCCTCTATTTTTTCGTGCTGCACTGCTGGCTCCTCCATTGCTGCCCTCACTAGCTGTCGCTACACTGCAGAGGAGGCGGGGCTGCTGCTGTGAACGTGTGTGCGTGTGTGTGTGCGCGTGTGTGGTAGTCGATGCATACAGGCAGAATGCACCAATGAGAGAGTGGCAAGAGATGAGTCACAGTGAAAGCAGCGGGGTTGGCTTTTCCATCCATAGGAGAATGTGTTTCTCCTCTTCTAGTCTCCTCCCTTCATGTCTCTCCTCCTTCCTTTTCCCTTCTACCATCACGCTGCTTCTCTAACCCTCACACATCTCTCACCTCCTCTAGGTCCTCCTCCCCCTCCATCGTCATTACAATCACTGCCACTGCAGTATGCTTCAGTCCAGAATGCATCGATGGAGCCATTCATAAAAATCCCAGGGAACACATAAAGCAGCAGTCTGCACAGGCAAGCATTACCAACCAATCAATAACCATGAATACATCTTAAATATGTGACCAGGTGATCAACTGTAACACTGTCATTTTTTTCTGCTTCATTCATCAATACCTGTGGTGAATTTATAATAACATTTATGATTTTACTGCAGTTACATTTAATTCTTGTAATTTGTAATCTAAACTAATTATATCATGTATGTGTGTATTATAACATTGCAGTTATATTATATACATTTTATTCAAGTGCTTATTCAGACATTCAGTGATGCTTTTCAGCAGACTAAAACAATTAAAGCTGCACGTATTATTTCTAACCATGCTGGGGCAGCAGAGGAAATTATCATCATCATCATTCATGGTTCTTACTGAGTGTGTGTGTGTGTTTTTTTTCTTTTCATTTGGCATTAGGGCGGCTGAAGCGAGTACACAGTCCATACTGTACACGGCGTGCACGCACTACCAACTACTCTGCGCCGCAAAGCTGTTATCATTAATACCTTGAGCACAAATTATATATTGATGCAAAGTTGCCTGCTGAGTGATATGAGCCACACAGGTTAAGCAATGCACAGCAGGCATGCTGAGTGTCAGTGTGTGCAGACAGACAGCAAGTGGTGTGTAAACAGAATCATGTGCATGTCCACTGTTTTTCATTAGCATATGATTTATAATGGTCTCGTCTAAAATTTCTGAAAGACTGAAAAAAAATGTATGTATCCAAAATCCCAAGATAATGTGCTATGACAGCAAATGTATATATTTGGGACTTTTGTTTACTGAATAGAAAATTCAGTTTACTGTTATATTGGAGTATAGGAACACAAAAATGTTCAGATTTAGGAAGCTGGAAACAGAGCACTTTGATTTTTCTTCTTAAAAAATTATTCAAACCCAATAAATTGATAATCAAAATAGTTGGCAGACTAACTAAACATATTGCTTTATCACTGTAGCTCTAATACGAATGGGCTGACATGTCATGATTTGTCTGTCTTACTTGCTAGCTGTCACTAATAACATAAACTAAATCATATCCACTTATCGACACTGTATATACTGAAGCAATGCTTATTCTAAAAATGACATACAACATAGTTCTGCTGCAGCATGCATTATGTGTGTCTGCAGACTGTATTATCAGTAGTCACCAAATTGGTTGTAAATGTGTTCTAAGAGGCGAAACACTGACGGCTCCTCTACGAGAGTCCTCTGTATTCATTTGAATTGTTGGACTATTGCATTTATCAGTCATAAGACTCATTTGTATTGTTAAAATCTGCCTGCACATCTAGTGTGCATCCAACCATTTTAGCAACTCATTGATTTTGCTCCAAAATACAAGCAAACAAATAAACTTCCAATCAACTTTATTATACATCATCACGTAGAAGACAAAGTAGACTTTTGGTCTGATCTGTTTAACGTAATAAATGGATATGAATTACTTTAATAATAATTCATTTAAATGTTTTCATCTGAATTAGGGCATATCGGTCTCTCTGCCTCTCCCGATACATTTTTAAAAAAAAAAGTTTTCTTTATAAGCATAGTTATTTCATTTTAATCATTACGTGGAGAAAAAACTTTCTTTTGGCAAAAATCAGAAATGCTCCTTTACATTTCAGCTGGCTTGATTGTGCTGGTGTCTGTGTTTGATTGACAGCAGCTGGCATGTGGTCCTTTCTAGATGGTAGGCCAAGACCTGTGAAAAGATCTTGGGAGGGTGATCCTATAAACTGAACCCTGATCCTTTCCTAACCCAGTCAAAGTAAAAGCATACTAATCTCACTAGACTTTTGTAAATCCAAGCCTACATGTGGTGTTTTTAGTGGTGTTCAAGGACCACACCAGTGCCTAAACGGACCCAAGTGACACTTGCAGGCACGTGTACTTGCTGTTCAGTGTGCTGCAGCTGAGCAACTAATTAGCAATCCAGCCTGAAAACTGATGACGCACCTTTCCCCGGTGAATGTTTGTTTGGTTGCCACTTCAACAACTAAGGAGAAGGGCAAGACACGTGCTCATGTTTGTAAGTTAGACAAGGTGAAGACTTGCGTGAGCTAATGTGGGCTGCTGTTCAGAGCCTGTGGCTCTAGTGGTATGTAGGAGGCTTCTGGCTGGCTGGCAAACCAATCTGACCATCTGTTCTGCCTGTGATACTACATCAATGTTACTGCTTTATGAAAGATTTGATTGGCTGTATTACTATTATGCTCCATTTATATTTGCATATATATGTATATGAAGTATACATTTCTCTCTTTGGATTTAAGATTTTTTTTTTTCTCAAAAGAGAAAACAGGAGAGATTTACAGATCTGATGCATACAGAAGAGTTATGGAAAAAAGCCAGAACTCAATAACACACTTTCAGTGGCCTTGATCTTCTGCTGCAGGTATGTACGCTGTAGTAGACAAAAAAATACCAATTTGTAGTATTCTACAAGTTAATGTCCATCAAGCAACAGCCTACTTTCCTAAAACAAAATACAATAATAGTCATTTATACTAGCATTGCTATGGCCAAAATTGGCTGAAATATCAGTTGTTGATTTTTAGCTCTTAAATAACAGCAGGACTATATTTTACATTATATTATTTATCTGTTATTGCTGACACATGTACGAGTTAGCAATGGTGTAGCTGGTAGGCTAGGTCATTCTGTTATTTCAAAATATATGTCACATACACACTGTTTGATACTGTTTATCAGTTTAGAGTTTAGAGTTACTTGATGCATGATTTATACAATATATCTCGGGTCAAAATTGTATCAAAGTAATATGGAGTACTCAAGTAAAGGCAAGCATGTTGGGTAGGCTACTAAAGTAACTGTAACCATCTCCAACAATAATTGTGACAGCTGCATGTGTCACTTGTGTTCCGAAGTAATTTTGTTCTTGTCATGCAGCGTCTCTGTATTCCGAGCTGAGATACACTTTCCTATTTGTCAAACCATGGAATAAAAACATATAAACTTCATGATTAAAGTAATAAAACTTGCAAGTACAATTTACTACATACATGCACTACAATAACCATTGCAAATTAAGGGCACATGCAGTTTGTACTCCACAGTTTGGGGTTTATATGCTGTGTCAGCACTGTGACCCTGCCAGAGACTCTGATTAGACTATGTAGCTTTTATTGTTGACACACTTGTATCTATGTTGAGCTCGTCAGCTTTGTTCATAAATGTGACATTTGGTTTTGAATTTGAATTTGAAATAAGTCATAGCTCAGGATAAACAATTCGTTTTTAGCTATTTGTTACTTACTAACTTTTTTTTGTTGGTCTGCGTGAGGTGTCACAGTACACTGCTATTTGTTAACCGTCCATTTATTTACTCACATGGGTGGTACTTTTGTGCATTGACACTGATAGAAACCTGGTATTTGAAACAGCTCACTAAAGTGAGAGTTAAGCTTCTATTTTAATGCATGTTCTCATTTGCTAAAAAAATATCATTTGCAGCACATAGTGTGGCGACTTACAGGCCATGTATACAGTACATGTTCCTCCACATTAATGTGAGAGGTACAGATCTAGACATAATACATAATAAAAAAATGTATTAATAATCTCATATGGAAAAAGAGTGACTGTGGTGTAGCCTACTGACACCGAGCTGTGTCAGGACGGTCCGCTCTCCCACTGCGTTACATCTAGTTAGTTACATCTGGCATCACACAGCGAGCGGCAGGTTCCTCAACACATGTGATCTGTCCCCCAGAGAGCTGGGCGGGCCGCAGGTACTGTAGCCTCTCACTTAACGGCTAAACCTTAAGTACGGATGCTGTAAATGCGGAGGGCAGCCTCCAGTTACCACTACCTATCTGAAAAGTTAAACATCAACCTTAAAATCGTGAAAACAACACGGCTGGCTGCTGTAGAAGGTTAACCGGACGGCACAGTTACCCTTCCTCCTTGGGGTTCCTCGCCCCCGGTGTCCTCAGGCAGTCCAGGATAAAGCGCATCATTACTGCAGTGCTCGCGCGCTCATCCTCTGGCTGTCGCCTGTGGTGCGGCTGAGCTCGCGCTGCATGCAGATGGCGGGCCGTCCTCCCGCCCAGCCTCCGGTCCTGCACACCGCGCAAACTGATTGAGGGCAGGAAGGGAAACTCCTCTCTGCTGCTCTCTACACGGGGACCACAGTCCGGCTGCGAGTAGCTCGTCGCTAAGGCAAATAGGAAGTACTTCCTGTTTAACCCTTCAATGTAAGACCATGTTGTGTGGAGGGCTTGTGTCTTAGCTTTTAATCAGACACAAGTAATCAAAACAAATGATCACGCAACAACACGTCATATTTGTGTACGTCTAACGTCAGAGCTGTGCCCGCTCTGCGTCATCATTGTCTCATTGTGGTGCTTTAACGCTGAAGGAGAACCCCGTTTCCTGCATCACTCCGGTGTGCTTGACGCAGGTCTCGTGATTCCCCTGTGCCGCATTCCTGTGGTATCAATCTGCAAAAAGGTTGTTACATAATCATTCATCCCGCTGGAAAACATTCTGCAGGCCGTCACTACCACCTCAGATATGCCAGGGTGCAGCCATGTAGTCTACCAGGTCAGTTTTTAAACAGACCAGCTTAGAGAGTAACTTCAGTGATGGCTGCAGATCTAGTTTTGTTTGTCAGAACATGTCTAGAAACCACAAAGCCTCTGTTGACTGATTTTGATGACTAGCCTGCCTGCAACACACTGACAATGAGTTTGGTTGAATTTCTAAAATGTTGCCATGTTAAGTCTTTTGAACACACAGTGGGCTGCATTACAAAGGCGGTTTGTTTGATCGTAGCTTTAGTTTTCCCTGATGCTCATCATTGTTTGTTCCAGCAGAGAAACAGAGCGGCCATATGTCGGCCTTAAAGTCCTCAGTTTGGCAGTAAATCCCCTTCTACTGATAATTAAATTACTGCCATATATTAGCATGAGGGTCAGAATTCTAAACAAACATCAATATGGCACGCCATGTGGTGTGCTGCTGCCCGTCCCCCTTAGTTCCTGTCAGATGTTGTTGGAGGATTTTTGGTCCATCATAGATCTGTGTTGCTGTGACAAAACAACACTGGACCAATTAAAATGCTCACATTATTATTTTGTTTGAGACAGCGTAAGAACTGAGACAAATGTCTCTTTGCCTGCTAAACATTAGAGCCAAACTAAGGTTGCTTCTTCATGTTTCTATTATTTTTCAGGAAAAATAAATAGAGGAGAAGTTGATGACTAAGTTCAAACTTTACTGGATAATTAAAACCTTTTGTTTTAAGTTTACTTTTGCAAAGTTGCTATAGAGGTCATCAACACACTCCCCGACACTACTCGCAGTCCAGTAATATCTGCCTGTGCCTACCAACCCTTCAGAAAACCAGGACCTGTGCTTTTAAAACTAGGGTTACCTAGTAAGGGGGGGGCGTGCATTCAACATATCAAGCCAACACACACACCAGACACAGTAGATGTTGTGTCTGGCACTGGCCCATGTGCAGCATTCGCAGTGGAACCCCTGCTGTAACTCCCACACCTGCATGAGACCTGCTGTCTGGTTGTGTTTCCGACAGAAAAGCCAGAAGCCCGGTTGAAATGAGCACCATGCCCAGATACACCAGGTGTTTTTATTCTTGTTAAGGTGTAGAATCAACTTCGGACCTGGCGGTACCATATAACAATAGGTTGTTGAGCTAAAAGGAGACCCTCTTTCCATAGTTGCGCAGTGGCTGTAGTGCTGCATCCACACATCTGCTTACGGTGCAGGCAGTCAGGTTGTGGCTAGACAACAGCCACTTACACTTATAGGCTGTTGCAAAACATAAGAACTTCCTCGTTTTTAGTGCCACCTTGACATGGAAGTAAGCATACTTCAGTGGGATGGTCCATGACCCAGAAGCCCAGCTGAACAAAATGTAATCTCCCATCTTTATGAGGACAAGAAAGTACGCTGAGTACAACCCCCTCTGTCTGTTGTCCCCTCGGCACAATGGACTACGCCTGTTTCCAGAGCATGCCCTGGATCTCTGCAAAGTGGAAAACTATCGCCTTGATGATAGATTTGCCACGCATGAATGGAGGTGGGATTCAGGCGAGCTGGAGTGACTAATCAAGTCTCAGCCCTAACTTCATTTAAGGTCAGTCGCAAAGCAGCGGCCATTTGCCGATGTTCAGCAGTGATGAGATGAGATTCTGTCCCTGTCTTCTAATGGTCCCTCTGACACACACTCAGGACCACGTGGTTCCGTCCACATCACCACCTTCTTCTCTCAGCTGAAAAACAACAAAATGTCACCCAGCTTTTGTAGCATCCTGTTACATATTTCATGTACTGTTAAAAATCAAACACACTTGTGCCCTATTTATCACAGAAGGGGCCGATTTTGTAAAGGGATTATGAGTTTAATGAATAAATATGACCGTTTTAAAAACTGCAGCTGAACTGTATATTCAGTCACTAGAATCACTGAGTGTCATTGTTAGCTAAATAGTAATATTCAACATCTGACACACAGATCTTAATGAAAGACTTCAAAAGCCAAAAAACAATCATGATGTGGTAACTCTGTTAAGTTGCTGGTAACTGCAAGTGAGTGTCTGAATGGTGATGAGAGAGAAGAAACTGCAGAATCAGTGAGTGTAGCCTACACTTATCAACTGAACTGGAATAATTGTTCAAATCAGCAAATTGTGAGTTCAACAAGAGTTCCCATTTATCCTGTCAGTGAAGATCTTCTTCACATGTATCCACATTAGTCTCGAGTTTGTCCCAGTCAATTCGCCGGCGTGACAGAAACACAGTTAAATGACAGTGCTGAGAGGGAGAGACTTTGTATTCCCCGACAGAACATCTTTGTAATTGGTGTGGGAAAGCGTGGCAGTTTTTATTAAGAACCATGTGTCAGGGGGATCTATCCTGCCCTCCCTGTCTGTCGCTAGACTACTGTAAATATCAGCAGTTTCACAAGACTAGACAGGCTAATATCTGACTTGTGATGCCTAATGTCATGTATTAACAGTATTCCCATGCCTATACACATTGTAGCTGCTGTTATTATTATCATTATCATCATTATTATTACTTGTAACCGAATTATTATCACTTTGGGCCACAAGCGGAAATGATATAACTGAAGTAACAGAGTTAATAACACAAATTAGTGAAGTAGCTGAAATAAAAGAAATGGAATAAAGAAAATAGATAAAATAGTAGAACAGAACTCTAGACGGTTGGAATAAGATTAAACAGAAAAGGACCACATCACATGAAGGCAAGTCTATGACAACGGGTTTTAAGAAGTGATTTAAAAGAAGTTACCGATCCTGCAAGCCTTATCTCCTCATGCAGGGCGCTCCAAAGGCGAGGGGCCCTTATGATCCTCATGATGAGGGCACCTTTAGTTTTTAGACTTGACTTTGAAATGGTAAGGAGGGCCGCGCCTGAGGATCTAAGGCTGCCAGCTGGCTCATGGGGAATTAAAATATATGTAATATAGCTTGGAGCCAGACCTGAGGCTGCTTTAAATGTGATCAGTAAAATCTTAAAATCAATTCTAAAACAGACAGGGAGCCAATGGAGGGAATCAGTTTATTGACATGAAGGATGAAAGTCAACTCTGAGTCAAAGAGTACACCTAGATTTCTTGCAGTGGGTTTTGTGTTGATGGAGAGGGGACTGAGGGCTTGCTGATAATGACTAATATGGTTTGGGGGGCTGAACAATATGATTTCTGTTTTTGTGTTGTCAAGCTGTAAAAAGTTTGGACCATCCAACTACTAATATCTTTAAGACAGTCTAAGACAGCAGCCAGGCTTCTTGGGTCACTGGGCCTCAGCGGGAGGTATATTTATGTGTCGTCTGCAAAGCAATGGAAGGATACGTTATAGTGTTTAATAATCTGGCCAAGTGGGAGCGTATAAATAGAAAGTAAAATTTGACCTAAAATAGAACCTTGCGGTACACCACAGGTAATGGGAGTTGTAGTTGAGGAATAATTACCTGTGGTGTCTGAGAAGGTTCTGTCTGAAAAGTAAGAATAAAACTAACTAAAAGCAGGATCCTTGATGCTGACGCAGGTTTTCAGGCAGTCTTATAAAACTGCATGATCAACAGTGTTGAAAGCTGCACAGTTACCTTGAAGAGAGCAGTTTCTGAACTATGTAAAGTTCTCAAACCTGACTCAAACAGGACAAAACCTGACTAAAACAGGACAATACAGCCACTGATATCATTCCAGCAGTCTGAAATGCTTATCAATGTAATTTGTGTCCGCTTGGACTACTGTAATGCTATCTATTACATAACATAATTACAGTTCGACCAAAATGCTGAACTAGACTACTCAGTAAGACCTCTCAGCTCTCTCACATCATACTGATTTGTATGCCCTCCTTTTTTACAAGGCTTTCAATAATCTTGTTATTCTATCAGTTGTATACAAGTAATGTTACTAAAATCATTTTACTCTGCTATACCCCTCGGGTGCATTGAAAAAGGTCTGTTGGTTGTACCACTTGAGTGCACAATCTTGACCTGATCTTTATGAAAAAGGGTTGAAAAGATATTACATCTGTTATGATTTGGTGCACACTTGTCGTGCTCCCTCAGGACCACAAGAGGGAGACATTAAGAATCTAACAGAAACACTAACCTAAGGAGGGGAACTACAAGGCAGAGGTGACACCCGAACACAACACTTTCTATCAATGTATCTGTCCGTCCAAACACGTGTCTGTCCGTCTATCTATCAATGCATTTATTTAGTCTTAGTCTGTCTTTTATTCTCTCATGTCGATCAGGTTTCTATCTCCCCCCCTCACTCTCCTCCCTCCCTTTCTCTTTCCCCTCACCCCTGCCTCTCTCCCGTTGTCTGTCTAATCTATGGTGACATTACCATTGTTCTTGATCACAGATGGTCTATTGTTCTCAGCTAGTGTGGTCTGAATGTATCAGTACCCCAACAACTTGGCCCCTCAACAACAAAAACAACAACAAACACGACCATATCCCCCGCAGAACAGAGCAAAACGCAGACACATGCACAGAAAGGCTAAAACAGACATTTGACTACATTTTGCACTCATCTAAAAAATGGGATTACAATCCGAACACAAACCATCATATGAATTTTAGGGCAGCTGTCTCAAGCCTAAATTACCTGTGGGCCAGTTGCTCAGTGTTCTTCCCAGGAGGAATCTTGAACTCCAGGCGGAAATGAATACATTTTCAAGTGATACATTAAGATGTTGAACAAGCCTGCATGTGGATAAAACAGGAAGACCAGTACATGATATCCTTTATTGATCTGCAGAGGGAAAATTCAGTGTGTTGGGCAGGATTAAGTTCAGACACATAGAGCTAAAAATACATATTTATAAGTAAAACAAAAAATAAATTGGAAAATATTGAATGAATGAACTGTTGAAACGTGTAGTGCAACAAGAGGAGTTATATAACATATCTGAATATTGATTTGTCTGCAATGAATATTAACTGTCACATTAAAAAAAGTTTCAAGGAAATTAAAACAATCCAAAGTTATATTAATCAAGATCTGAGCACTGAAACAGTCAAATGAACTCGTTTTAGTAAAAAGACAGTTTGTTTCCATGATTAACCCTTAGTTGCATAAGTAGGTCAAAAAATGACCCAGTGACGTTGTTTTCTTGCAATATCTTCGTAATGGAAATTTGATATCATTTCATATACCAGGTATTCCTCAAAAAACATGTTTATGAAATGATGCCATTGAAAATTTTAATTGAAATCTTATACATATTTAAGAATTAAAGTTTTTGTATTACTACCCCAAGCTTCCATAAATGGGTCAAAAATGACCTGTATGCATCTCATGACGACCTTTGATTCTGATCAACTGTGGCTGTGTGGAATCGATTTATTTTGGATCACACGTTTTACATGTGAGTGTTATCTTCATATTTCAACAGTGATTCAATTTTCAACATACTTGCACATTCATGTGCATGTGTATGTGAGGACGAGTATGTGTTATTATCATGTAGCCTAATTTATAGTTAGCTAACAGTAGCTACCTAACTGAGCTGGCTAACATTACTGTGTGTACTGTCTGTCTGTGTGTCATTCATGTCATTATGTGAGAGAGCATGTGTTTCAACTTCAACTTCAACTTAACTTTCATTCTTTATTTATTGTTTACCTCTATGCTCTACAAATAGAGATGAATTGTCAATGACTGGACAGTTACACACAAGCACACACACACACACACACACACACACTCACACACGTGCGCACACACGCATACAGCATGATTGCTGATATTTTGTTGCTAATTTTGTTTTCTTTGCTTTCAATTATTATTGCTCAAAATGCTTGAGCATGTTCCAAATGTTAAAAAGTAAAAAATAACTCCAGCATGAAATCATTCTTGTGTGTACAATACAAAACAAAACATAAATGGCTATTCTTAACAAAAAAATGCCATAAAAAAACATTGATATTTATTCTAGTATGGGTCATTTTTGTCCCACACAGAGTGTAGCGCCCAATCACTCATGCATCTAAGTGTTAGTGATCCCTGGGCTGCTAGTATAGCTCTTCTATCAAAGGGTCTAACAGGGGAGGAAGCTCAGCTCTAGTGTTGCCAGCAGAGGGCGCTCAGAGTGCAGGGATATGCTCAATACATTGTAACTAACAGGAGACTGACACAGAATCCCCATGTCTGACCACCACAAGTACTGTGGGATTACTTGTACTTGCAGAAAAGGTGTAGTCAGTGCAGGGACAGTTGTAGAAGTTGCTGCTAGCATGGCTTGTATATACAACTGGAAGTTCTCACCTAATAGGAAAAATCACTGTAGAGCTGCAACAATTATTTACATTTTTGATTAGTTTGAAGATCATTTTCTCAGTTAAATGATTATTTGTTTGTTAAATACTAAAAAGGTGTTTCACTATTTTCCTACCAAAGCCTGAGATGACATCCTCAAATTTAAACCCAAAATGTTCTCTAATGGAAAGGTAATGAAATCAGAAAATATCCACATCTAAGAAGCTGAAGTCAGAGTAATTTGATATATTCAAAGCAATTCATTGATTATCACATAGTTTGCTGAATAATTTAAAAGTCAACAACTCATTGTTTATAATAACCATCATTGATAAATGATAGATTTATAGTTTTAATTTAATTAAACTTCTGTTGATAGTTATTTGACTGCAAACAATAAAATGTTAATATTAGTTATAACTTTATAATGGCCATCCAAATGATCTTTATGGATGAACTACACAGTATTTATTAACTATTTGCAAGGTACCAAACCAACTATAAATATACCATTTATTTAGGATGGTTAATGATGTTACCATTATCTGTTGCAGCTCTAAATCAGCAAACAAACAACAATGAAACATTTTCATCATTAAGATAAACTGTTCAGTTATAATCTTGGAAGTGACTTATGCATATATGGCATGCAAAAAGAAAACAAACACAAACCTCTCAGTCTGAATTAGGGGCTAGCACACACATACGCAAACACACACACACACACACACACACACACACACACACACACACCCTCCTCCCCCTCACAAAGCTCAGAGTTGTCTGTTGATATGTGTCATTGATCCTCCATTCATTCCTCGACCGGCCCAGCTGTCAGTCACTTCCACGTCACTGCATCTCCAACGGCTGCACAGTGTCTCAGTGAAGCTCCAGACGTTGTTCTGGGCTCAGTTATGCAATTTGCCTTCTCACTACTACAAGTTATAATGGGACAGACAATACTGACCCTGAATCAGTCCCTGACGTGACACTTTGGGGGAGCAAGGGAGACGAAGGAAGGAAAGGGTAAAAAGGATTAAAAAAAAAAGGGGAAGGATGTATGGTCGGCTAGAGAGAGAGAAAAAAAAATAAGAATAATAATAGAGAAGAAACCTTATCATCTCCAACCAACAGCATTAATCAGACAGTGCAGAACTGCTCTTAGAGACACAGATTTAGGTTTTGATTAGAATTAATTAAAAATATAGGAGCATATTGTTTAGCCCCCAGGGCAGACTCATACAGTAGAGAAGCTACGCCAGAGGAGACGGGGGTGGGGTCACATCTCCAGCCACCAACAGAGATACCCAATAGAGGCTGGAGGGGCCAGGGGCGGGGGCCGAACATTTCCTCATCCAGGGATTATGCAGCTCAATCAGACTCTGGCAGATTATGTCTGACCAAAACAGACTCCACTGGGGAAGGAGATTAACAACTATTTCCAAATAGTTTGTTGGGTGAAAACAATCAGCTTCAGGCATCAAATGGCCCACAGATGTAAAAGCGATGGTTTTGGAAGATAAATCTGTCAGGCAAATCCTTTCAGATGCACTGCGTTCAATATGTTTGGGTGGTTAGTTTGTAATTGGCTTGATTTTACTAATCCAAAAACTATTAGCAGAGAGCTACCGAAGCCCAATTAGAAGCATCGTAAATATGTCTCTGTTGGGTATAATTAGAAATCCTCAGAGTGTCATGAACACTAATCCAAGTTAAATGGATAAAACATATGGATTAATTATTAATACACTGATGAAACATTTGATTGAATAAATAAACACATTGGCTGGATTTCTAATTATGCTGGAGTGTATTGTGATACTGCATCATTGTTCTTCTTGAGTTGTTGTGTCAGTGCTGATAATATTGTATTTGTCAGGAAATAGCTGAGATCCAGTAGCACAGTCACATGAGCAGACACACAATCTGACAATAAGGATGCAGTCAGTCAACCTAGACTGTCTGAAGCACCTGACCAAAGCTGACTCAGGCATTGTAAACAGTCCGTGATTAGAAATTAGACTTTTTTCAGATGATTGTTGAAACATCTCTGGATCCTGACGATAATCTTTTTTTTTTACCAGGATTATACTTTAAATCCATGCATACACTTTTAGAGACACATTTCTTTCTATGTGGAGCAAAAAAAAAAAAAAAAAAAAAAAAATCTTGTATCTTAGATTAAGTTGTCTTTCTCCTCTCAGGGAATTAAGATTGATATGATGATCTTCTGATGATTCTGGTCACTTTGGGTCCGCCTGGTCTTTCTTTGGATACAACTGTTCCAGTTTCTGTAAAGCATTTTAGTTACATTCCCACATGCTGCTCACCCTGCTGCCGTCTGGAAAAATATATAGGGAAGTATCTGCTGCCGTACCACCAGACTACAGAGCAGCTTCACTCCCCAGGCTGTGAGATTCATTCATTCAGCTCATCATCATCATCATCGTCATCATCATCATCATCATCATCATCATCATCATCATCATCATCATCATCAACACTCCACCCTGGACATTTTTTTTTTCTCTTAATTGGTTTGCATAGTTTTTGGTTTTTGTGTTGTTGTTTTGTGTGCTAGCTGTGGGATTTAGAACAGGAATTTCAGTATGCAATCTTGTATTGCATAATGCAATTACATTATTATTTTTTAATCTTAAATCTTGAATCTTGAGAGCTTTTCACTGGGGTCAAAGGACCCCAATAACATTGCTATTTTAAAGCGTTAGTTTAAAAAGCAACAAAAAGATATCATAGTATGAAGGCAATAGAATTAAAATGATCATAATGAAAACTGGAATGATATAACAAAGCCCCTGTGAGACTCACAAAAAGTATGACTCTGAGGTACCTTGACTTTTTGTACCTTCCCACCTCCCATTAAGCAACTCAGTGGTGCCTTCTGTTAGACCCTCTCACTCTATATATAATATTTATGTCTTCAACTTTCAGATAAATTTGTGGTATGCATCCAGTACATTATTTTCCAAACACATTCCTGTCCTACTTTTTACATGTTCCTCTAGTGTGATTGTTCAAAGACTGATAAAGACACATATACTGACACAAACAAATCACACAGAACTCCACCATAACATATTTTGTAAATCATACTCATGTCATCTATAAAAGCTGTTGCACAACAATGATTTTCTCATTAGGCTTCTTTAATTCAACTTATTATGATGAAATGAAATTAACCTCCATGCTACTCAAAGTATTTAGCCCCTGTCAGTGGTGCAGTGTGGCTGTGGGGAGTGTGGAATGGAGGTACAGGCTGGATGATGAGTGACACCCTGAATGTGCATTCCACTTGATTTGCTCAGTGCTTCAATTCACTGATGGTAGTCCTTTCATCCTATTAGCTCCAAATTCCTATAACCGGGTCTCTAAATGCATGGGCCCCCATATCAGGGCCGGCCCCTGCTGGGAGGGCATATGGGCTGCTTTGTTGGCAGGAAGGGAGTGTGTGTGCAGGGTCCACCAATCACTGCCCTCGCCTGGGGAGTTAAACAAATTGATTGGCAGGCTAGTGGCGGCCAGTTCCAGACACTGTGCACCCTATTCATCAATGCTCAGAGCACAGAAAGCACTGCAGTGAACCAGCTGAAAAGCCTGGCCTGAGGCAGAGGGCTCATAAAAGGGAACTATCTTATTCTTTAAACATACACTTTCACATTTTGTTACACCTTCATATCCTAAAATTGAGTCTTAATTTAAAGTGGATCTTTGGACTGTAACTGTGTACACCAGCATGCAGCTGGGAGCAGATGTGACATTGTTGTGTGCGATTAAATCAGGAGGTGTAATTTTCAAATATTATTACTTGTTTTTTTTGTTTTGGTTTGGTTTTTTTTGTCAGAGAATGCTGTCGCAGTGTCAAAAAAGAGTAAAGAATAAAGCTCTCATTACTCACATGCCCATGATAGTATGAAGCATCCCTGCTATGGATTCTGGTAACATATAATATGTGACATCAAATGTGTTGATGTGCTGGTTAACACGCTAACATGAGTGATTATGTCTGTAACACCAAAAATAATTGATAGAATGTAAACACTCCTATTTCAATAAGGAGAGACAAACAAGTAAATCAAGTGAAAACAATGTTTATTACAGCAGATATTAGGACAATTGAGTCTTGTTAGAAGGTCCTTGGCGCTCACTCTCTACAGGGGATATTTTTTGACCGGGAGGCTTCTGCACTTAGCAGCAGCAAGACAATGCCCACAGTTACCCCCAAAAGAAAGCTTACTTACCATGCAGGAATGAAATGGCCACATTACAACAAAGATGGCATAATCTGTTAAGAAATTAAATAGATTATAACATGAAAAGTTGAGGTAAAGAGATTAATATAACAGTAAATCATGAATGAAAAGCCCTGACTGAACTGCAACATTCTTCTTCTCACTCTTCTTTTTTCTTCCCCAGTCAGCCAGCATTGTTAATGGTTTGCAATGTCCCAATTAGCTTAGCCAGCAATTGCTAGAGGATGCCCTGCTCTCGATGTGTGGGCTTAAGCCAGCAATGGCAAACCCGAAATTAAGATGGTCAAACAAATCGTAAAATACCATGAGTGATGCATGAGACTGTGCAAAGCCGAATTTACAACATAATAAAAAAGTCTGTCAGGACCAAACTGCAGTAAAGATCCGAAGTAAAGGCCAAACGAAAATCAGGATCAGCCATGAAAATTAAGAGGAAATTAAGTTTGACTAGCCAAACCAAAAAAAAAAGTACCCCAAAGCAACAAGTGATGCATGTGGCTTGTCCATGAGTATCAGCATGTACAACAAGTCAACACTTAGCCACAATAGCAAGGAGACAGAACTAACAGACACCAACCTGAAATTCTGAAAATAATTCATTTGGCCGAGAGGTCAGCTGTGTGTTACACGTAGCCAGCAATGGCTAGGTTACCATTGCTAGCTATTGCTGGTCAAGGAGAAGTTTAAGTTAAGGTCTAAAGTCACTATTACCCACTACTATGACATCATGTACCTTCATTTATAAGTCAATGAAATCTGCGATTTGACAATGTATCAATAGTGACCTGAGTAAAGAGATTCCATATTTGCAGTGAATACACTTCATCTAGTGGTGACTAATGGTGAGTGGTGACCTTTATGGCTTAGCCAGTGATGGCCAGAGAACAGTGTGGCCCCACTTGCAATGTAAAGGACAGCTAGGAATATGACATGATATGGATCAAAAATATTTACATATTTACTGGAGACTATTAAAATCATGCTGCTGACATTTGTTGGGCTCTGTATGAAACAAACCCGTTTCTTACATCTTGGGAATTTAATATCTAATGATTCGTAGGCCAGACTGCGGCTGGGGGCACAAACAGGCCTGAGTGGTCATCTGTCGATGCCAAGGTGAATGGCTCAGTGCCCACACAGATTAAGCAGGCCAGCAATTAGCCAGGGCCAGTCAGCCAGCAAGACAGCAATAAATGGACAACAACAACTACAACTGGCCAACCAAGCACAGCAATGAACACACATGCATGTGTACACACACACACACACACACACACACACACACACAAACACACTCACTGAAGCCCAGATGCTAGACTCTAATCCCTGAGTGTTGTTGCGTTATGTCTTTTGTTGAGTCTGTTTATGACGCTCTGTCATGCCCTTGACTGCATGCAGTTAGCATTCACACATTCAGCCTCAGGAAGCGTGACTTCTGACACTATTTTCCTGCCACCTTTTTATTTCCATTAATTCACTGTCTTTCTGCCAACCTGAATGAAAGTGGCTATTATGGAGGCCTTTGTTGCCTCTGCTGTTTTGAAAAAGTTCTGGACTCCCTCCAGTGGCAGAAAAGCTCCCTTTCAGTTTAGAATAAAGTGAAGTTTTCCTTTCCTCAGATATGATCTCTGTGCACTGAACAGTGCTGAAATCTTCCACACTGGATGAAAACAAACTGAGAGACCCAGAGAGAGTGGAAGGATAGAGGGTAAAGAGGGTAGAGGAGGGCACGCACACATGCGCTCATACACGAAAAAACACTTATTTCCATTTTCAATTGGTTCTGCTTGAAATAAACAATTCGTCAGACAGTGATGTTTCCAGGATTACATAATGATCTGTCTCAGCGCAGGGGGCCCCAACAGTAAGGACAATATGGTTGTTTGCTGTGTAGCAGAATTTATTCTTAGGCTAGTTAAGTTGCTGGACATATTTACTTATTTGAACTTGGGGTGTATTCAGCATGAACCATCATGTTATAGGTTTCATGGTTCAGTGCATAAAGTCAAACAAAGTATATGTGTGATGTCTCTGTGTCTGGTTGTTTTGGCGCACAATGCTCTGTAATGCCTTCCAGCCGGGAGGAGCTTGAACAGTTTGTGCCCGAGGTGTGAGGGGTCTGCAGAGATGTGACCTGCCTGTTTCCTGACCCTGGACAGGTCCCTTATGGAGGGAAAGTTGGCTTCAAATATTGTTTCTGCAGACCTGTGTGGGGGGGCTTCTCCATCGTCTCCACAAGTCCACTGTCATCTCCATGGTCTTAAGAGGGGATCAGCTCCAGATGATTCTCCACACACCAGAGGGCCAGCTGTTCTACCTCCTGTCTTTATGCAGCCTCATCACCGTCCCGAATGAGACTGATGATTGTGATGTGGTCTGCAAACTTGAGGAGTTTCACAAAAGGGTCCACTGAGGTGCAGTCATTTGTGTGGAGGGAGAACAGTATAGTGAGAGAACACTCCCCTGGGGGTCACCGGTGCTGATAGTCTGAGTGCTGGATGTGATGCTACCAAGCCTTACCTTTTTCTTCTCACAGATGGAGTCTTGCACAGTGAGCTGGGTAAGCTTCTGGTGGAGGATCTCATGTTGAACGCCGACCTGAAGTCTGCTTGCGTGGGACCCTGGGGAGACCCTGGGGAGACCCTGGGGAGACCCTGGGGAGTCGAGGTGATGCAGGACCTGTTTTCCCAGTAGGCAAACTGCAGGGGGTACAGCAGGAAGCCTGTGATGTCCTTCGGGTGGCTCAACACCAAACTCAAAGGATGTCATGACCACAGATGTCAGGGCAACAGGCCTGTGGTCATATAATCCTGTGATGGAGGGCTTTTGGGGGGACTGGGATGATGGTGGGTTGAGGTGGGGGACAGTTGGTAAGTACAGACAATCAGGCAAGAAGGGGACACAGAACCTCCCCCATGTTCTGTCTCTGGGCCGAAGGAGCAGTGGGCAAGAGCCCAGCTATTTACAGCTGCTAGAGACAAACCCTCTGGAGAATAAACACCTGGGGCCAAATCTATAAAACTCTTTGTATATTCAGGTGTAGAAATCTGTGTACACACAAAACAGCAAACATGCAGACACAGTTTTTTCATCACATTTATAAAACCTATGTCTGTTCCAACGTGTCTTTTCCTCATACACATCAGTCATCCTGAATTTTCATACACATGCATGAGCTGTCTCTAAACATGCCCCAAATTACCTGGTTTGCATATAAAGGGCCATCATAGACAACTGGACCAGTTTCAGTTTTCACCTCTCATTTTGCTCTGATCTGGAACTGTTAACCGACGGGAAGAAAGCTCAAAGATTTTGTTATGGAAAGTGGATTTACTGTATATTCACTCTGTGTTTGGGTGTTGATGCACTGTAATGCTGACTGCTCAAATCACCTCAAATGTTGTTTCATTCGTCGACTTCTCTATCCTGGAAGTAGTGGCAGCAAACCTAATGAAACACACCATTTGCTTGAGTAAACATAGACTGCTCTGGTTTTGAACACTGGTGGAAACAACTGGGATAATGTAAGTACACACCTCAACAAATGTTATCACAAAGGTTCGTCCTTTTTTGAAATTTTCATGCACAATTCTTATAAAAAATACATTTTACTATTTATTTGCCTTTTTTTTTTACTTTAATGTCTGAGTTAGACAATTAGTTAAAACATGTGTTAATGTCTTGTATTCAATATATGTCTATGCCACTGTAAAGCACTTTGAATAGCTTGGTGTCTGAATGGTGCTATATAGATTAACTTTCCTAAAAGCTTTACCAGTTGGTAAAGCCTTCAGGTAAACTGTTTGAATATCCATTAATCCTTTTTGATAAAATTTAAAAAATGTATCCTGTTCTCCTTGCCTTGTTATAGCCCCCCAACCAGTCCAAGCTGGCATTTTTGACGGCTCTTCCAAAAAGTGTCTCCTGAGTGGATAAATCATAATACATCAGTTTTGCATTAACCCTTTGTCTTTTGTAAAATTATGACATAAGCCTGGTTGGGGACTCCTTTGTTGTTGTGAAAGCATCTCTTCCTCCACAGCATCACTGTTGAGCTTTCAGGCCAATAAAAAAAATAGAGAAACTAACTAAAATTAAACTTCAATGCCAATCAATATTGAATTCAAGCTCCAAACATCAGAAAAGTGCCCACAACACTAATTCTTCCCAGTTTCAAGTGAAGTTAATATTTCTAACTGCAAGTGACACTGAAATGAATGGTGAATGCTTAATTGAATGGTTGTGACATTGTGAAACAGTTTCCATTCAGCTGCACACAGTCAGTACAAACAATATTTCCAAGTAAATTGTCAAGTGGAAACTCTGCTATCGCAACCTCACTTTACAGGAGCCCCCTTATCTCTCTCAACAAATAACACAACACACACACGCACCCAAACACACACAGTATGACTGTGAGTGTGTGTGTGTGTGTGTATGTGTGTGTGTGTGTGTGTGTGTGTGTGTGTGTGTGTGTGTGTGTGTGTGTGTGTGTGTGTGTGTCTGTCT